>OX456986.1:119493574-119526074 GCA_949752695.1 Melanostoma scalare | reverse complement strand
AAGTCTGCAGTGGATGTCTAGTTAAATTTTTTTTTTTTAATGTGAATTTCGGGTTTGAGTAAGAGTTTCCAAAATACTTCAATGAAAACGCTTGAGATCTTCCTTGTTTTAATGTCATATCTATTGACTAAATCACGAAACAAAACTATGCAGAAATTAGCTTTTTTTTAATTATTGACATTTATATTGGCCTAACTCCAACAATCAAAAATGGTGTTGCAAATGTGTATTGAAGAAATTGTTTATATTTTTATCATACTCAATGATCTTATAACGTCGAAAATTTATTGAATTATCTATCAAACTTGTTACTGAAAATAAAAATAAAGGTGGAAAATACATATGTGCAATTGAAAAATAAAGTTGATTACCAATAGCAAAATTGTTGCTCCGGGACATTTAAAGCAAATTTATGGATTAGTTTTTTTTGTTGATATTGTAACGTGCGCTTAGTTCGCAAAAATAAAACTTTACCTTTCAATTTAATTCTACCACTTTTATTCAGTATCTACTTTATTCTATTTCAACTCTACCAATAATCACATTAACTCACTCTTAAGTCTTAACATTATCACTCTATAATCAAAACTGACTCTGGTGGCGTGAGCGGCCTCTTTATATAGAAGTGTGAAACATCGAGAGCTTTCTGGTAGTTTTGCTATGAACCATGATGTCTAGACAAGTTCTCCTCCCGGTATTATTCTGCACACTCACACTCACTCACAAACAACGTCTTCCATTATACCATTCCATTATAGTGTTGCCACTTGTGTTTTCGGTTGAACGTTTTCAATTAAGAAATTAGTATTAAATGTTGGGTGTACATTACACTGCCCCCTCCTTAAGATTGTTCGTCCCGAATAATTCCACCTGCAGCCTCGCCACTATATCGATGCAGCCGGTCACAATGAACTACTTTTAACTTGCCTCTTAGTCTTCTTTGGATGCGGTAAACCACGTCGTTAATCCTCGTGACAACAGTATAAGGACCTTCCCAGTTTTAGCCGAAGTTTCGGTGACAATCCCTTTTGACGATGAGGATTATAAGGCCACACACGATCTCCTGCTTGGAATCCTGCCGTTGTCGCTTTTGTGTCGTACCGTGTCTTCACCCGGTCGCTATAGGCTTTCATCCGTTCCCTTGTTCTTTTATGGATTACAGCGAGTCTCTCCTTGAGATCGTCCACATGCTCGTTTGTGTCCTGTGACTCTTCTATGGGGCATCCAAATCTAAGTTCGCTGGGCAGCCGCATGGTTTTCCCGAACAGGATTTCAGATAGTGTTTGCCCTGTCGAGCTATGTACCGCACTTCTATAGGCCATCAGGAATAGCGGTACATGTCTATCCCAGTCTCTTTGGTACTCGCCTACGACCTTGGTGAGGTGTTCTTTGAAGGTCCGGTTGAATCTTTCAACCATCCCATCAGATTGTGGATGAAGCGGTGTGGTTCTCGTCTTCTTGATGCCAAGTATTCCGCGCACTCCTTGGAAGATGTTTGACTCGAAGTTTCTCCCTTGGTCGGAATGGAGTTCCATAGGTACGCCAAACCTGCTCACCCAGTTAAACACAATCTGGTCGACCACCGTTTTTGCTTCTTGATTTGGGATGGCATACGCCTCAGGCCACTTACTAAAATAGTCCATTACAACCAGAATGTACTTGTTTCCAGCGTTGGTCTCTGGAAAAGGCCCAGCCACATCTACTGCAATCCTCTCGAAAGGCGATCCGACGTGATGATACCTTGAATCTTTCTACCAGGTCCTTTGGTTGCAGCACACTTCTCCACGTCATCTCTGGCATGCAACCAGTAGAACCGATGTCGCAACATCTCCAGTGTTTTGCTAACTCCCAAGTGGCCTCCAGAAGGTCCGTCGTGCATCTCCCGAAGAACTTCACTGACTTTCGATTGCGGTACGATCAGCTGCATCACATATGATTTACCGTCAGCTGACTCGCCTTAGAACACCTTCTTGCACATATAGTGAGTCCCACTGTGCCCAATAGGCTTTGAGAACTGGACTCCTGCCAGAAATGTCTCCCCATTCAGGTTTCTCTTCATTTTCTTTCCATGCGAGAATGGGTTCGATATCTGGATCCTCCTGTTGAGCACTCCTCACTTCCTCATTGCTTCATCCGCTTATTGGGTCAGCTCTTAGTCGCTGAGCGGTAATATTTTCTTTGTCTTCTTGAGGCCTACAATGCTTGCAATCCAGTTTGCAAGGTCTTCGGGATAATGCGTCGGCGTTTGAGTGCAACTTTCCTCTGCGGTGTTGAATCTGGTAATCATAAGTCTGCAGTCTTTCTATCCACCTTGTGACTTGACCTTCTGGATTTTTGAAGTTCAACAGCCAGTTCAGAGCACCATGGTCTGTCCGCAGAAGGAATTTCTGTCCATAGATGTACTTATGGAAGTACTTTGTTGCCCAAATAAGAGCTAGCAGTTCCCTTCTGGTCACATAGTAGTTTCTTTCGGGTTTCGAGAGGACCTTGCTGTAGTATGCCACCACTTTCTCTTTTCCATCATGCACTTGGGATAGTACCGCCCCGATTCCGACGTTGCTTGCATCTGCGTCGATGATGAATGTTTTGCCAGGTGTTGGATGTGCCAGCACTGGAGCATTACAGAGGCGGTATTTGAGTTCCTGAAAAGATTTCTCACACTCACCTGACCATTTAAACTGCTTCCCTTTCTCGGTGAGCTGATGCAAACTCATGTGGAAAGACCAAGAAAGCTTCGAAGTTGATGTTTGTCCTGTGGTGTTGGCCAATTTTTGACGGAGTCAACTTTTTCAGGATCAGTCTTCACTCCTTGGGAAGAGATGATGTGTCCCAAATACTTAACTTCGGTTTTGAAAAGTGCACATTTTTCTGGGTTCAGTTCAAGGTTAGCCTCCCGAAGTCTCTGAAACACAGCTTTTAGGTTCTTGCAATGTTGGTCAAATGTTTTCCCGTAAACAATGACATCGTTCAAGTAGACTAGGCAAGAATTCCACGTCAGTCCTTGAAGAACGCACTCCATCAAACGCTCGAATGTTGCCGGAGCGTTGCATAGCCCAAACGGCATAACTTTAAACTACCAGAGCCCATTACCTGTAGAAAACGCCGTCTTTTCCCGATCATCAGGGTGGATGTCAACTTGCCAATATCCACTCTTCAAGTTCAGCGTCGAACACCACTGGGCTCACTCCATGGCATCCAGGGTGTCACTGATTCTCGGCAAGGGATAGCTGTCTTTCTTAGTCACATCATTCAGCCTTCGGTAGTCTACACAAAAACGAGTGCTTCCGTCTTTCTTTTTCACTAGAACAACTGGTGACGCCCAATTTTTTTAAGACCGTCCAATTTTCGATAAGACCGTCCTTCTTCATTGTTGTTATCATTTCCTCAACCTCACCTTGTTTGGCCAGTGGAAGGCGTCTCGCGGGTTGACGAATCGGTCTTGCATCTCCGTTATTGATGCGATGCTGCACCAACTGTGTCCTACCATATTGCCCCTTTTGCGATGCGAAGATATCAGTGAACTCTTGTAGGAGATTTTCAGCCATCCTTGTTTGTTGGTGATCAAGGTTGGATGAATTCAGTATTTTAGCTCTGATGGTTTTGAGCTCCTCCGGAGTTATAGATTTTCTCGGAGCTTCGTCTGTGATCCTCGTAATTGCTGCAACCGATTCGTAACGTCCACAACTTGTCCTTTCTTCAACCTTACATCGTACGGTCTGGTGTTTAGTAATCGCACGGGGACCATTTTGTTTACCGGTGCTACTAGTGTTTTCCCAATGATGACGCTTTGGGAGGAACACTCTGGGTCTGGTTCCACCATGAGGTATCGAAGGCTTCCAAACTCACCTTCCAGTTTTGTCCAAACGAACACTTCAGAAGAAGGAGGCAAAATCAGATCTTCGGTGATGACAGTCCTCAGTGTCGACTTACACTGATACTTCAAAATTTGATTACCAATGTCCAAAATAACTCCATGCTGCTTCATAAAGTCGATTCCAATGATGCACTCGTCACATATATCTGCCACCAGGAATTGATGAGTAAACACTAGATCGGCCAGTCGGATCTTAAGACACACTTCTCCATATACTCTTTCTGCTTCTCCCGTTGCGGTTCTTAGATGGTAGCTATTGGTGTTATGAAGCCACGTCAACTTTACCAGGTCTCGACGTACTATGGATGCTGTGGCACCGGTGTCGATGGTAGCCACATGTTTGTTCCCGTTAATAGTAGTCTCCACAGTCAGACTTTTGTTGTCTCGTTTGGTCTGAGAGACCTGGATGGTGGTTGAGGGGCCATCGATATAAGAAACCAGCCTCTGTCCCTCGAAGTTGGTTCTTACTCGTTTCCCTAATGAGAAACGGATTGATAGGCAACGTTGGTGTTGTTGTTACCTTGCTCTGGGTTGGATCTCTTGCTTCCACAATGTTGACAAGTGGCTTTATTTGGTGGTAGCCGGCATTGACGCTGTAAGTGCTCGGTCTTGTTGCAGTTCCAACATCTTGCTAGTCCGCTCCGCTGTTTTTTTTGTATTTCAGCTCTTTGGCACGAGCATTCTTCGACTTTGGCTCCTCTAAGTCGATGTACTCCATGAGAAGCCTGTTTTGCTGCTTCAATTGTCAATGCGAATGCTTAAGTTTCAGAAAGAGTACGTGTTCTAGCAGTTCGCACCTCTGAAGATGTATATCGGAAATGGGACGAACGAAGCACTCAACAGCAAGCTGGTTGATGATTTCTTCTCCCGCATCCGGGTATGCCAGGTGAACCAGTTTTTCGACGTCTGCTTGGAGCTGCTGTAGACTTTCACCCCTTTTCTGGACTCTGTTATTGAGTTGGACTCGGAAGACTTCTTTCAAGTGGCTATCGCCAAAGCGTTTATCTATAGCTGCCACGAGAGAACTTAAATCGCCGCTCTTACCAGCTGGAACTGTTTGAAGTAATTCAGCTGCTGGACCTCTAAGAGCAAGAGTCAGTGCTATGTACTTGTCTTCGTCATCCCAGCCATTTGTTGCCGCCGCTGCCTCAAATTGTCTCTTGTAAACTGGCCAAGAAGACTGTCCATCAAATGTCGGCGGTTTCATCTCCTTTTTCTTTGCAAATTCTCCAGCAGATTCTCGAATTTTGATTTTACGGATCTGGTCCAATTCCTTGGTCAGAACAGAGAACTGTTTATCACATCGGCTTTCTACGATTTCGAAACGATTCTCTACAACGGAAAGCTGTTTTTCCATACCTTCAACGCGTTCATCAAGGGCACATACATTTTTCTCAATGTTGAACAATTTACCTTCTAGAATGTTTTTCTGACCTTCTAAAACATTCTGTTCCTTTCGAGAATATTCTGTTGTTCCACCTTTTGCTCGTTTCGTTGTTCTTCAATCAGCTTCTTTTGTTCGTTTCTTTGTGTTTCAAGTGGTTCGAGAACATTCTGCTGTTCCTTCTTTTGCTCATTTCGTTGTACTTCGAGTTGTTCGAGAACATTCTGCTGTTCCTTCTTTTGATCGTTTCGTTGCTCTTCCAGACGTCCGAAAATATTCTGCTGTTGCTTGTTTTGTTCTAATAAAAGCTTCATTATACTAGAAAAATCTACACTTTCACTTACTTCCACAAAAGTGTTTACGTCTTCCCCTTTCTGTTCCAAATAATTGCGCAAGCGCAGGACGAGCTCATTTTTCGATCCCGCTCTAGAAAGATTTCGCTTACCTAACTCACTTTTAAGCTCAATGCAGTTGAGCTCTTCCAACAACTTACCCATTTTCACTGTATTTAACTTTTTTTTTTACACTTTACTAGTCAAATAAGTTTTATTTACACTTCTGACACCAATGCAACGTTTTACCTTTCAATTTAATTCTACCTTTTTTATTCAGTATCTACTTTATTCGATTTCAACTCTACCAATAATCACATTAACTCACTCTTAAGTCTTAACATTATCACTCTATACCTAATCAAAACTGACTCTGGTGGCGTCAGCGGCCTCTTTATATAGAAGTGTGAAACATCGAGAGCTTTCTGGTAGTTTTGCTATGAACCATGATGTCTAGACAAGTTCTCCTCCCAGTATATTTCTGCACACACACACTCACTCACAAACAACGTCTTCCATTATACCATTCCATTATAGTGTTGCCACTTGTGTTTTCGGTTGAACGTTTTCAATTAGGAAATTAGTATTAAATGTTGGGTGTACATTACAAAATCATAGATATTTTATGATATAAATAACATGCAAATTAATTGGGTCTCAGTCATTAAAAGAGGAAATATTAAATTCTCCGTTTTTCCCTTACACTCGTCCCACTTTTACCTATTAAGCAACTGCTATGAGTCCATGGGCATAACAAACCTGGACATACAGGCACATCGGCACTAGAAAGTGGACGCCATAGTGCTTAGAACCCGTACTACCACTTTAACCCATTAAGCAACTGCTATGAGTCCATCTGGACATACAGGCACATAGGCACTAGAAAGTGGACGCCATAATGTTTAGAACCCATACTATATACTGGAAGAAAATTTGAGATAGTGAGTGCATAATATGAAAAGGATGCATTCACAAAATTTTTTTAAGTATTTATTTCTTCTGTTTTCTCAACACACTTTCATTGAACGTTTGTTAAATATAAATTGGATTCAGCCAAGAGTCCTCGTAGCAAGGCTCCCTATTTTTATTCATATTACCCTGTAACTTCAATTACTTGCTAATAGAATTTAAAAATAATAATAATAAATTAAATTTTTTTTAAGGAATGCAAAACTTGTCGATCTCCTGCTCGCTGGTGTGTCTAATTATCCTCGGATGTGCAGCATTAGTCGGAGCTTTTGGTGTCTGCCAGCGTCAGATAAGCGCTGTCTTAATTACTGGTGTTATGTATCTTTTAGCAGGTGAGTTAGAACTTAAAGTATAGAGAACACTTATTGGAGCATGATTTTGAAACTTTGCGTGAGACCCTTGCCCTTGTCATCTAAGTACAAATAAGTTAAAAAATGGCGACAACACAAACATATGAAAGTACAAAGTAGAGTCCTTTTCAGTTGCTCTGGACATGTTAAATACTTACAAAAAGTTCTACGATATCTGAAGCGTATATTCAGATATCGTATCATAACTTTCCAATGCAAAAAGGTAAGCTTATGATGTAACAAGCACGAAGGTTTGGTTAATGCAACAGAGTAAAATTTATGGAAGAGGGGCTTTTTCTACCTGTTTGGCCGAAATTAAAACAAACAAAAATATCATTACGCGAAGACGTGACCTTCTGTCTCCCTTAGTTCATCCCCTCAACCAGGGATGAATATGACCAACCCAGAAAATGTAGCAGAATCCTCAAAAAATTGAGGTAGATTTACAAAAAATGTGAAGACAACAAAAAAATTTACATCAATTTGTTAAGTAACATTGTTATTCATTAAACAAAACGAAAACTTAGGTACCACTAACAAGTTATTTTCATGACAATGTTTCCTTATAAAAATTTACAAAAGTGTATCGAGCTGTTCTTACATTTATACTTAAAAAAAAAACATATAAAGAAACTTTTTTGTTTTTTAACCATCACAGTAAACGCAGCTGATGCGAAACGTGATTTTTCGTTGATCTCGATAAGCACGACTAAATCGTGTACGAACACTCAGTGGAAAAGGAGGTGGTGCATACTTGGGCCCAGGGCGTACACCTATGAGAACAGTACCAAATGAAAGCTTACGTTCAGCCCAATCAGTCTGTCAAATATTTTTGAATTCGGTCTTGGTGATTTTGAGATAATGAGACTTGAAGTTGAGCGCCGGAAATGGGAAAAATCTGACATTTCTGCAAATAATAACGTATATCTCGAAAAGTATAGCATGTAGGACAATGATTTAGGTATCATATGAAAGATCATAAAAATATCTTTCATTTTTTTTTTTAGTTTTTTGAAATGCCTTATATTTCGAAAAGACATACCTAAAAGTCGTTTGAATAGAAACATTTTCGTTGACGTTTGCCAGCCAATATCTCGAAAAAATCAGTGATGGATGGACCTATATTTTTTTTTGCACCACTTTACTCCTTAATTGGTAAGCTTTATTTGATATATAATTACGCTATCATACATAAAGCATATCACGTACTTTATACACAATTCCTAAAAAAAAATTAAATAAAAAATGCGCAAAATGCATTTTTTCATTTAATTTTTCGCAGTACCTACTCTGTTTTTTACAAAACATAAAAACAGAATACATATTAATGCTACAAATGAAAAAAAAACTTATCTTAGTTTAGATCTATCAAAATGCCATCCAAAAACAAAGCTGGTGCTATATTTATTGCTTCCTGGTGTCTTGCGTAACCCAAATACCATAAAATGCTCATGACATGAGCGCAACAACCAACAGTTCTCATTCCAACGAGACAGTTACAATAGTAAGCTTTTATTGCGTTCGAACTATGTGCTGCGTTTGCTTCGCTATTCACTAAGATGTAAGTGAGATAAACTTTTTACTTACATGCCTGGATTTGATTCGCCCTCGCAATAAAAGTTATTGTAGCCTATAAGACTATGATGAGCAGTAGAGGTAATTCGCATCCGATCTTCGCAGACTTCGATTGTATAGGTTCCCTGGTCTTTTAAATGTTGACCAGAGTAGGATCGAGCCTGGTTAATTTGGTAATTCCCCAATGATATCATACGAAGTTCTAGAATAGTGAGTTGTGTGAAATTACTTAAACTCGGGATATTACCATCGATTAAATAATTAAGAGTATTCAAACGATTTAAAGCCAGTTCTAGCTGAACGTTCGCAAGGTGCCGTGAAATAAGGTCGAAGGCAATAAGGCCGAATCGGCCTTATTACCTTTTTTGGGAAATAAGGCCGAAAACAACAACAAAAATATTTTTCTACCTTATTTCCTATTGAAAAGGTAATAATGTCGAAAAGAAAAAACGAAAATGTTTGACAAAGATAAGAATTCCAAAAGTAGAGAAATAAAGTCGAAATCCGTTGAGTAATAAAATCGAATTTAATTTCTGTTGGATAAAGAAGAAAGAAATTATGGGGCCGCTTTGCTTCTCCGCTACGAGACTGGGGGGTTGAAATTTTTTTTTACAGGTTGAGGGGCGTTTCTATAGAATAAATTTCAAAAGTTACTTGTGAGTTGACCCCCCAAATTGTAAAATAAATGTTTTAATTTTTCGGTTCAAGCTATTTTATTAGTGTTGTGGTTAGAAAGTAAAACTTTTTGTGGTTAGAAATTCATAGAAAAGTTTAATTTTCGAACCACAAAACTAATAAAAGTTCAAAATTCGCGCGAAGAAATTCATAGAAAAGTTTAATTTTCTAACCACAAAACTAATAATAGCCGCGCCTACCGCGTGCCGACTTCGCGCTGACTTCGCGCCGATTCGCGCCGATCCCGCGCCGGCCGCGCGTCTAACCGGGACGCCCACGGACGAAAAGTTCAACTATTTAAATCCAATGTTCTTCAGAACATTTCTGTTTCTACCAAAAGTAAATGCCTTTTTAAACAATGATTGCAAAATATTAAACAGCGAAATAAAGTCGAATTCTACTGAGAAATAAAGTCGAAAGCTATTTTCGACAAATTTAGTGCCACAATGATTTTCGACCTTATTTCCCAAAATTGGTAATAAGGTCGAAAAGAAAATTCGACCTTATTTCCCAATTTTTGGGAAATAAGGTCGATTCGGCCTTATTGCCTTCGACCTTATTTCACGGCACCGTTCGCAATAGCACCGTCTTCAATGATTGGATCAAACTTATTAAGAAGTGCAGCTGCAATTTTGCAGTCGTCCATCAAATGGCCAGCAACTAGATTGAAAAAAGCTTGTCGAAATAGTTTAAAATACCTTTTAAACCGTCCGTTAACGACCATCTGACCATAGTCACACACCTGGATATATTAGCCTGCTCTGTGGTAAGTTGAAAGTGAAAGAAAAGCAACAGATTCAGGCATGTAAGCCTTATATCGTTGAGATTCAAGATGTGGGATTGCGTCTCTGAATCCTTTGTCCAAAATAAAAACATAATTTTGTCTTAAATATTGCCTGAACGTTCCATAATCGTCTCTGAAAAGATGTTTCATTATGTTAGCATCAGATACAGTTGTAGCATAAGGTGCTATAACGTCCAGGATATACCCATCACAGCATGTGATCACAAAAGGCCTAACCAGATTTTGATACTTATGTAGGCTGTATGATTGTTTCTGAAAGCCGTAGTTTGAACTTTTTTGAAGGTACACTTATGTTCCATCGCAAATGACTATAGATGGACGATCATTTTCATTTAAATTGATGTTTCCAAACAGTCCGTTGGGAATAAGTCTGTTCCTTCTGGAAAGCGAAGCAAACGTAGCACATAGTTCAAACGCAATAAAAGCTTACTATTGTAACTGTCTCGTTGGAATGAGGACTGTTGGTTGTTGCGCTCATGTCATGAGCATTTTATGGTATTTGGGTTACGCAAGACACCAGGAAGCAATAAATATAGCACCAGCTTTGTTTTTGGATGGCATTTTGATAGATCTAAACTAAGATAAGTTTTTTTTTCATTTGTAGCATTAATATGTATTTTGGTCTTATGTTTTGTAAAAAACAGAGTAGGTACTGCGAAAAATTAAATGAAAAAATTTGCTGTGGACCATATTTTTTGTTTAACTTTTTTTAGGAATTGTGTATAATGTACGTGATAAGCTTTATGTATGATTGAGTAATTATATATCAAATTAATGGTGGATTTACATGCATCTGCAAGTGCAGATGAAAATCGGAAAAAGACACAAGATGTTAAATTCATACTTGTCTGATGGAGAGGGAACGAACTTCCTAGTTATGGTTGCAGATGAAAAATTATGGTTGCAGATGAACATGTTCATGCACCCATACAATCCTATTCGTCTCTCTTTTTAACCTTTGTGCTTTGTAATCTTCATCCGTCTCGCTTTACTTTTCTGCACTTCCGCAGTTGCAGATGCATGTAAACCCAGCATAAAGCTTCCCAATTAAGGATTAGAGTGGTGCAAAAAAAATATAGGTCATCACTGATTTTTTCGAGTTATTGGCTGGCAAACGTCAACGAAAATGTTTCTATTCAAACAACTTTTAGGTATGTCTTTTCGAAATATGTATAAGGCATTTCAAAAAATGTATTTTATATGAAATGAAAGATATTTTTTATGATCTTTCATATGATACCTAAATCATTGTCCTACGTGCTATACTTTTTGAGATAGTAATTATTTGCAGAAATGTCATATTTTTCCCATTTTCGGCGCTCAACTTCAAGTCTAATTATCTCAAAATCACCAAGACCGAATTCAAAAATATTTGACAGACTGATTGGGCTGAACGTAAGCTTTCATTTGGTACTAGTCTCATAGGTGTACGCCCTGGGCCCAGGCTCCATAGAAATATGCACCATCTCCTTTTTGTTTAGAGTATTATCAGCTGTTTAGAAAAGGTGACAATTAAATTCAAGTCAAAAGTGTCACAAGAAGCAATAAAAAAAATAAAGTTTTTATTATTAAAGGAGTTAACAAAACTGTGGAGAAGAATTACTCCTTTCGACAATAATTTGCTCATCATCTGCACTTTTCATGACGCTTTTGAGAAAGAGAAAAATTCCTTCAATTCAAGTCAACCCATATCTACAGCAAAGACAAACCAAAAGACGTTTCATGACCGATTGGCTCGGGGTCGACAAAACCAATGCCATTGCATCAAATACCATCGCACACAATACCTTCGCACATAATACCTAGGACACAATATCCCTGCCACACCTGATACCTCGGCGATTTCATTTCAAGTACCGTTATAAATGGGTTGGCACTTTGTTTTCATTAATGAATATGGAGTTTAACTGTGGCACAATTTTTCAAGGCTTCGTATTGTTTAGTTTGCTTCTTGGCTGATAACATGTGAGGGTGTGCGATGTGCGTGTTTAAATGTAGTGCAATGCATTTATGTGATTGAAAAAAAAAAACTTTTTAATAGGCGTAGAAGAAACCGGGGCTAGTTGGCATAAGGGGCTAGACTCACCGCCAATACTTCAAAAGAAAACATTTCTTTCAAGCTTATTCCACTTGTAACATCGAGCAAGCCTGCCTGATGAATCTTATATTGTTTTTCGTTGGTGTCAGACGTCGCGTCGTTCAGGCATTGTCCTAAAAAAACAAGTTTTTGCGTTCGTCACAAATTTTTTTGTTTCGTTTTCTTTTACTTCTTTCTTATGGGTGCTCTTGTTAAATGTAAATTTTCTTTTAGCAAATAGTTCAGTTGTATTTTGTCTTGATTTCGGAGCACCAAAAAAAGCCGCTGAGTACTGAAGGACCTAACGAGGTAATAGTCTATTGATTATGTCATTTCTAAAGGAACTCGAAATTGAATGGACTTTTATTGCATGGATCGATTAATGGGCTAATTTTAAAGACAAAACCGAAAGTGCTATTAAATAAAATTTTAAAATTTAAAATGCTACATCAGAGAACTTTCTATGTTTGAAATTCACCGAAATATTGTCACTTGAACATAAACATTTATTGTTGTTTTTCATCCGTTTTATACTGACTGCATTTATTTTTATTTTGTTGAAAAATAAAACGTTTTTTACTCAATGGAAAAGTATTTGTTATAAAAAAGTGTTTTATTCACTTATTTTTGGCTTTTAACAATATAAGTGTATAATTCTGGTACTATTATAATTCTTCAATAACATTTTGAAGGTCTATATCGACATCAACATCTATACATCTTCAAAAATGTCCTCTTCTGCAATATCGACTACTTGCACACTATCGCAATGAACTCCCATACATTCCTTACAAAATATTGATCAAGCAATTTGTAGTTTTCTGCAATCAAAGCTTCCATGGCAACTTGTAGTGCAACCACAAGCCATTTTTTAAGCAATTTCTCTGGTGCAGCAGGTGCCATTGTGCGAATCGAAATCAATCCACAACCCCAGTTCAGAGGATTTACATAAGTGGTATCCCTGCCACTGTTGGATTTTAAAAAAAGGGTAGCGGGTCGAAATGCTGTATTTTAAAATAAAGTAAGGTCAAAATACTGTATTATACTGTATGATACTGTATGGTATGGCGTATGGTTAATATTCTGTATTTCAAAATTCTTCATCTTAAAATGCTGTTTGAGCTAAACACTGTATCTCAAAAATCTATTTTGAAAAATACTGTATTTATGCATTATTCCGTTCTTAAACTTCCATTAATCATTAAGCAGAACTCGATTAATGTGTTCTTCTTTTATTGAATGGTTTGGAAGGCGGAATGAGAGACATACGTTAAGTTAGTTTGTGTACATCCCGCAACCGGCGACCCCTTCTTCGGTTTTTGAACCATCTGTATAGAAATGAATTGAATCATCTCTCAAGAACTCTTCGTCTTCCCAGGTAGTTCTCGGTGGGGTTAAAACCAATTGGGGGATGGTGTAGTCGGAGTGACAAAGGATTGATCTGAATAAATTCAGGATTGTAGCGTGACCGATGTTGTTAACGGTCCATTGGAAGATAGCTCTGATACGAATTACTGTGCTTGCAGCCATTTGTTTGCTGAAGATATCTAGTGGGGTCATATTGAGGAGTATGTTAAGGGCAGCTGAGGGTGTTGATCTCAGTGCTCCGCTTATACACAAACAGGCTGTTCATTGGACCTTGCTTAGATTGATATTATGATTTAATGTTAATATTTATATAATTATATTGCATTCCAATGAGCTTGATATCAACTTGATGAAATAGAAAAATAAGTAAATATAGATTTTTTTTTGTTGTTAAAAATCAAATAAAGCATTTACTTATAACTACCACATCCTATACTGTTTTTGAAAGTTTATACTTTGTTTCTTAATAAACATTTTAGTTCAAGTTAATTTGGTGAATAGTTTGGAAGTAATCAAGTCTCGAAAACAAAATTAAAAAAAAAATCAGTTTTTGACTTCAATTTTAAAAAAATTTTGGGTTACTGATGATCACTTTTTCTTTCAATAAACCATGCCCTTATCAATTCTTACTCAAACGCAAAACACTGAACGAGAAGATTTTTTTCTAGTTAAAATAAATAATTCGATTTTTCTGCAGTTTTCTCTGACTGATTATTATTCTCTGAGCAAAAAATTGGCTTTTTAAAAAAATTAGCTTTCATTTTCTTTCACTGTCGGTTTTCTGTGTTTAACTCAAAATTAACCCATTCTACCTTCTACCCGGCGCCTTTTATCTATGTTTCTACGAAATTGCTTGAACGATATAAGTGCAGTCATTGAAGCGAAAAATACGGTCTTCCTCCAAATTTTTTTACTGTGAACCGATTTGCATGAAATTTTGGAATTAGGCTCATCTTACCCTTAACTACAAAAGTGAAAATGATTTGAACTCCGCAACCACCCTGGGGGTGGTTGTCACCTCTTCTCGGTGGTGAATTTTTTTTTCAAAATAAATAAAAAATAATATAGATAGAAGGCCTAATTTTAAACAAAAAATCATTTATAAAGTTTTTCAAATAATCCAATACTTTTCAAGTTATTGGCAATTGAAAATTCGCAATTTTTTCACGTTTTTCATCGGTTTCTGCAAAATTTTCACGTTTTATCGAAAATTTTATAAAGAATAAAACTGTAGCAGGTAAAACAATGAACAATTTGGTTTTTTATAAAGTATTCTAAGTGCAATATTAAGCCAGATATTAAAGATCAAAGCCGTTTTTTATTTTGTCTGAAATTTAATCGATGTGGTCAATGTCATCTAGCGACGAGCAGATGCATTTTATGCATTCTAATACAAAAGGGTTTTGTAGTGCTTGAAATAAGCTTTAAAATGAGCACTATTAAATGTCTTTTGCACGTAAAATAAGTGAACTGTATTGCAAATAAGGAGAGCATCTAAGGTTCTTTCTTTTAAATCAAAAATTTTAGCTGGGAGTGGGACACTATTTCCCACTTTTTTTTAAATATTCTAGCAATATGATAAAGCAAATTGATATTTTTAAAATTTGGAATACCGTGAAGAAAGGACGCAGTGCAGCTAAATCTAGTGAAACATGGTCAATTTTGAAGAAGTTTACCATATTGTGCCAAAAACAAGATAAACACGCTATGTATGTAAGTCAATCCACAGAAGGCTTGTTCGAGAAAAAAGTCTTTATTCTTGTCTGCGAATAGTAGAATACAAAAACGAAGTAGGTACTTAATCGTAGAGTTTGTATTTTTTTTTTTTTTTTTTTTTTTTTTTTTTTTTTTTTTTTTTTTTTTTTTTTTTTCAATAGAACCGATTTTATAGCCCATTAAAAGTCCAAATTTTGAATGAAAACCGAACTTTTTTTCAAATGGCCACCCAAAAATTCCGAAATCGAAATTTTTGAAATCCCAACGATTAAGTACCAGAAAAGATGTTATCCAACGATACCTTTCTGAATTTCTTGTTTCAGATAATTTTTGAGAGCGAAACCGCGGTCACCGCAAAAAAAAAGATTTGTTTTCATGCCCTTACTTATATACATGTAAGTTCAGTTGTAATGAATATTTTGCTGTCGTGAAAATAACAAAATATTGTTCATACATGTATTAATATGTGAACTAAGTTTCGTTTAAATCTATTTCATACTTTTCCTATAAAAAATGTACTATTTTTTTTTTCGACCTTACAGGTGCGACAGTGCCCTTAAAGGAGACGGCTCATTTTTCTATAGAGCCTGGGCCCAGGGCGTACACCTATGAGGCTAGTACCAAATGCCCAATCTATCTGCCAAATATTTTTGAATTCAGCCTTGGTGATTTTGAAATAATTTGACTTGAGATTGAGCGCCGGAAATTGGAAAAATCCGACATTTTTGCAAATAATTACGTATATCTCGAAAAGTATAGCACGTAGGATACCTAATGATTTAGGTGTCATATGAAAGATCATAAAAATATCTTTCATTTCATGTTAAAAACATTTTTCAAAATGCTTTATATTTTGAAAACAGAAACTTAAAACTTGTTTGAAAAGAAACATTTTCGTTGACGTAGAAGGAGGACGTGGAAGGAGAAAAAATCGGGATGATCTTACGTTTTGGGGATTAGTGTTGAATGAGATAAGGTCTAAAAGGGGGGAGAAGTCAGTGTAACCAGTAAGAAGTCGGTGAATGAATATGATGTCAAAGACATTCCTTCTGTTTTCTAGGGAGTGGAGTCCATTCGCGAGACGTTCGCGGTAAGGAGGCAGGGTGAGAAAGTTTCTAACGTCGCGTCGTAGAGATCCCGAAGGGAAAAGAGCAGAAAACGACGTCGAACACTTTCGATCCTTGAGATAAATGAACCGCTTGATATGGAGCCCACACTTGCGATCCATACTCTAGGAGAGGGCGAACATAGGCTATATAGAGGGTTTCGTTACAAGGGGGTTGAACTCTTTGGATCATCTCTTGATAAAACCAAGGGCGGAATTATTTCTTGATATTACTTCGTCAATATGAGAACGAAAATTTCATTCGCTGTCGCAGAGAACTCCTAAATCTCGGATAAGCTGCACATGGTTTATAGAGATGTTCTGAAGATGATAGGATCTGGGGAGAGGTTTATTACTTTTGCGAGAAAATGTTATTGCTTCGCATTTGGCAATGTTTAACTCAAAGCAGTTTTTAAAACACCAAAAGACGAATGAATCGAAGTAATTTTAAAGCAGGAGAGAATATCGATCGGAGGTGATGACATTGAAAATTTTAGCGTCATCCGCGTAAAGTGAGATAGAAGAATATTGGATGATCTTTTCGACATCATTAATGGCAAGGATGAAAAAGAGGTGTCCAAGATGGCTGCTTTCTGCTTTCTTTCAAAGGAAATGAAAGAGTTCAATATCAATTTCAATTTCAATTTATTTATTTAAGAAAAAGGAAGTACAGTAAGACAAATTAGTCTTTTATAGTACAAGATAATAGAGCCATTTAAACAGTTGTTGAACGGAAACGAACTCTATATTGGCGGTTATCCAAATATGAAGACATCCATTTGAGTAGGATAAGGCTGAAAGAAAGGAAGGAAAGTTTAAAGTGGATTAAAGTGTGAAAGATTTTGTCGAAAGCTTTGCTGAAATCTGTGTTAATGACGTCTACTTCGTTTCCTTTTTCCATCGCAGAAGCGAAGAAGAGAATTAAACAAACTCAACTAGATTAGTGGTTGTAGACCTTCCCTTACAGAAACCATGCTGCTTGGAGGATATCATTGATTTGCACTGGAAAAAAAGTATTTCATACAGAATGCTTTCGAAAAGCTTGGGGATATGAGAGAGCTTAGCTATGGTTCTATAGCTAGAAATTAGGTTTTTGGGGACTTTTTATGGATAGGTGAAATAACGGATATTTTCCATAAGTCCGGAAAAACTCCACTTGAAAGGAATAGTTTAAAAAGGTTAGTGATGGGAAGGGCTAAACTGGAACATTTTTTAAGCAAAATGGCAGGAATGACATCTGGACCTGGATTATACTCGTCTTTAAGTTTGAGGAGACCATTAAGAACAGTTTACTGATTAAAGCTTAGATCAGAAGGTCCTGTATAGAAATGGCCGAGTCTCTTACAACCTCTTAAGGAGTCCTATGCCGCCAGCATCAAGTATAGAGAACCAGTGGCAGCACTGCCAATCAGCCATCAGAGATGCCGCCTCCGAAGTCTGGGTTTCACACGGCCACCACAACGAAACCCCTGGTTTGACGACGAATGCCGGCAAGCACATGCAGCTAAACAGGAAGCATACAAAGTGGCGCTGCACAAAAAGACTAGAACTGCTTACGAGCTCTACAAGCAGAAGAGGAGAGACGAACACCGGCTTCTCAGACGGAAAAAGAGAGAGCATGAGAAGCGCACGATCGAGGAGATAGAAGGGTGCCACAGCAGGAATGAGGTTCGGAAGTTTTACCAAAAGGTAAAAACAACAGCCTCGGGCTATAAGCCCCGAGCCGAAGCCTGCAAAGACGACCAAGGGAACATCGTGGTGGAACCGCAGTCAATGCTGAGGATATGGAAAGACCACTTTTCCAAGCTCTATAACGGCGATGATGAACCCAATTCCGCTGTTAGAGACATAGAACCATTCGATTTAGGCGACGTAGACCAACAATTCCGCCAACCCGACCTGAACGAAGTGAAGACAACAGTATCCAAGCTAAAGTCCAACAAAGCTGCTGGAGCTGATGGCCTCACTGCCGAATTGTTTAAAGCGGCAGGCAATGATTAAATCTTTTTCTAAAACAATAACAATATTTAAATCTTTTTCTAAATTTTAGTTTCTAAATCGTGTGCTTTAACATCCATACTAGGTAAAACAAAAACACTGCAAAATTGTGTTTGAGTAAATGAGTTTCACCAAAAACAACGCAAACAAAGACGAAAAAATTGTTCAAGGTAAGTATACAATTGTTTTATTTTTTTCTATTGTTGCCTGTTTATTTTATAAAATATTCGTAACATTTGTTCTATGGTGGGTGTAATTCTTTTTGGTTGTTGAGTGTGATTGCTGTAAAATAAGATAAATTATAAATAGATTCAACTGGGTTAAGTTATAGGTTTTGTTTGATTTTTGTTGTTTTTCTCTTCCCTAACGACCTGATCGAAAAATTAGAATTGTTGAAAAAAGATGACTTATTTACACAACATCAATCATCATTACCATCAAACATCACCTCATACACAGTACCCACCTCAACAGATATTCGACCCTCATATGTATCCTTCCCCGAATGCATCTCCATCTACACACTCAACTGCGTACATTGCAACTCCCTTGCCCGGTGTGTCACCTGGGACAAGCGGCAGCCCCTGTTTTCAGACTGCCCAAGTCAAGGAAAAACATTCCAGGACACAAGGGCAAGACTTTAAAGTAAAATGTGGATTCTGTAATAAGGCCAATCACACTTATGCAGAATGCCGGCAAAGAAGGAGCACACCTTATTGTGAAGCGTGTGACTCCTATGGACACAGCAGAGGTGTGTGCCCCAAGTCCCATATTTTCACCATAAAACGCACGACGCAAAAGCCGCAAGTGAAGTGCAAGTGGTGTTCTAGACTGGGACATGTGGAGGATGAGTGTTTCTCGAAAAAAAATTACCTTCGAGAGCATTCGGGAAACTACCCGGGGGTCAGTCCAAGAAGGTAGACTGTGCCCCAAAATATGTATCCTCCTCATTAAGAAAACAAAGAAGTAACTCTCCAGCTTCGCTGATATCGTCAGAAATATGCAATAATGAGTTGCCTACGATATCAAAAGCTGAAGAGACTTCTTTAAAAAATAAAACAAAAACCAACGGAAAAGGGCCAACACAGCGCTCAAATAACGAACATAACCCGAAAGTGAACGGCGCGGCGACTCAAAGGTAAACGACCGAGAGTCAAATTTCTTCACCTTTCAGTCAGTTCGTAAAACCAAACACACAGCTAAAGCGTCAGTATCTGAAGCTAAAGTTAACCTAGGTCAGGCTGATCTCTGGTTACTACTTGTGAGTGTTTGCTTGGTTTTGAATGAGTGCTGCGTAAAAATTAGAACTTTATTAACACAAACAGTTGATAAGCTTAGGTTTTTTGTTGGTTTATTTTCTAATAGTTGGTTGATTTGGGGTATAGCGAACAAGGGACAGAAAGGCAGCAAAAATGTATTTGCATACAACAACATTCGTAAGCACAATGTCTTTGTTGAATTACCGATGTCATTGGCCAAATCAGGAAAAGTTCTGGTGCTTGTAGACACGGGAGCAGACTCGAGCTTGTTAAAACGAAGTTGTTTAGCAAATGCATGCAATATAAATACCCGAGACACTAAGCAATTGGGTGGTGTTTTTGGTGGAGTGGGCACAACGGTAGGTACGGTTAAGACTCACCTACCTTTTCAAAAAGACTCACCTACCTTTTCAAAGAAAATTTTTACGAAATAGAACGTTATCGATGGCTTAGACCACATGCCCGCTGATGGTATACTAGGCCGTGATATTCTCTGGAATCACACAATTATCGATGCGGTATCCAAGAAAATTAAATTTTTGGAAGGTAATAGAGTTTTGATTGAATTACCTCTTAAGTGTTTACCTTCGAATTCAACTTTCTTGTCCCCATTAAATGAACAAAGCAAGCAGTGCAAAATTGGAGCTCGTACACAAACAATTGTTAAGCTCGATATTCCAAATTCTAAATCGAATGAATTACTAGTTCATTCACAGGAAATAGATTGCGGAATTTATTTGGGAGACACTATTGTGCAAGCGAAGAACAATTACGTCCATGTCCCTGTTATGAATAGTACAACAAGAGACTACTTCTTGGACAACCCGTTTTTTTGGCACATAGCATACGCATCAAGTCTGATCAAGCACCTATAAATACTAAGCAATATAGAACTCCAGAGGTGCATAAAAAGGAAATAGAGAGGCAAGTCCAGGATATGCTTGCTCAAGACATAATTTCTGAAACTAAGTCTCCTTGGAATTCTCCATTGCTCATTGTACCCAAGAAGTCTGTCGAAGGTCAAAAAAGATGGAGGGTTGTCGTTGACTTCAGAAAACTGAATGAAGTCACAATTAAAGACGCGTTTCCCTTACCAAGAATAGAAGAAATTCTTGACCAATTGGGACACTGCCAGTTTTTCACTACTATGTACTTAGCAAGTGGTTAAAATCAGGTATTGATCGATCCAGCCGATCGAGCGAAAACCGCGTTCAGCACTAGTACAGGGCATTACGAGTTCAATAGAATGCCTTTTGGTCTAACCGGTGCTCCGGCAACATTTCAAAGGATCATGAATCACATCCTGACTGGTTTGCATGGCATTGATTGTTTCGTATATCTCGATGACATCGTGGTATATGGTAAAAACTTAGAGCAACACAATCAAAGACTTTCAAAGATATTGGCCAAACTCATAACATAAACATTAAACATAATCTTAAATTGAATACTGAGAAGTGCAATTTCTTACGCCGTGAGGTGACATATTTGGGACACATATGCTCAGAAGCCGGTGCATTGCCGGACCCAGCTAAAACTCAATGTGTCACAGATTTCCCTGTACCTTCAACTATTAAACAGGTGCAATCATTTCTGGGACTCGCGAATTACTACAGGAAATTCATACCTCAATTTTCTAAAATTGCTGCTCCAATCAATAAGCTACTGAGAATCGACAGTGTTTTCGAATGGTCTCCAGACTGTGAGAGATCATTTCAGTCTCTCAAAAAAGCAATTTGTTCCCCCCCCCCCCACACTTATCTATCCAGATTTTACAAAACCTTTTATTTTGACTACTGATGCCAGCAACGAAGCATTAGGTGCCGTTTTGTCTCAGGGTAAAGTGGGTGAAGATAAGCCTATTGCGTATGCAAGCCGACAACTTGGCAAATTGGAAAAGAGATACTCTACAATAGAAAAGGAGCTACTTGCGATAGTGTGGGCATGCAAACATTTTCGTACATACCTTCTTGGTCGCCATTTCACAGTTTTTACAGATCACCGTCCTCTTATAGGAGTTTTCAATGTAAAAGATCCAACTACTAGACTTATTAGATTCCATCACAAGCTGTCTGAGTATGATTACAAAATTATTTTCAAACCAGGCAGAACCAATTGTAATGCGGACGCACTCAGCCGAATTCAGTCGGATCCCGAAGAAATTAAGGTGGTTCAGACAAGGGGTAAGGCGAAATTGAACATAGAAAGCACAAAGGTACCTACAGACGAAATGAACAAGAATGACATTGTTGTGACAGAGCAAATCCCTGAAGGTGAAAAAGCAAAAACAGACTGTACAAAGGGGTCATCGTTCATTACCTTAACGGATCCTGCTGAAATTGAAACTGTTCTTCATGATTTTCATGAGTCTGCACTCGGTGGACATCAGGGAGTAAAGAAGACATATATGCGTATCCGAAATCAGTTTAGATGGAAACATATGCCAAAAGACATTAATCAATACATAAAAAATTGCGAAAAGTGCCAAAAGAATAAGTTCTCGAAAATTACCAAAATGCCCATGCAACTGACTGATACTCCTAGTCGACCTTTCGACAAGGTATATATGGACATGGTGGGTATTTTGCCACTAACTTATTCTGGCAATAGGTACATATTAACATTCCAAGATGACCTGACTAAGTACATGGCTTGTGTGGCGATCCCGGATGCAGAGGCATCTACAGTGGCCAGAGCTTTCTATTCGGAAATAATTACACGTTTTCGTATACCCAAAATGCTCGTTACGGATAATGGCTCTAACTTTACTTCCAGATTGTTTTCTGAAACATGTAAACTGTTGGGAGTTAAGAAAGTCCATATAACCGCCTACCACCCACAGGCCAACGAACGGTTCGTTAGAACGGAGTCACAGACCCTTAGCGGAATATCTAAGGAGTTTCGTTGACAATGACGACCGAAATTGGGATCAATGGCTTAGCCAGGCCATGCATGTACATAACAATACGCAGCATTCTTCCACTAAATTGACACCATTGAACAGTCTTTACGGTTTTGAGTTCGAAATGCCTACAAACTTGAAAAAAAGCCCGCTCCTTTATATAACACCGAAGACTATCCGCAACAGCTGCGATTTCAATTTCAGAAATCGCATGAAATAGCTAGAAAAAATTTGGACAATGCTAAGCTTATGTCTAAAAAGTTTTACGATCGGCATGTTAACTCCGCATCATTTGCTCCAGGGCAAAAGGTATTATTGAAAAACTCGGCCCGTAAAAACAAGTTTTCTTCAATTTGGTTGGGACCATATGAGGTGTTGTCTGTCGGCGGAGAGGTGAATACCCACATAAGAGTAGGAAAACATACAAAAAGAGTTCATAACAACCAACTGAAATTATTCCACTCATAAGCACTTATTAACCTTAGCTTAAATGTTTTCTGGCTTCATAGATTCTAAGACCTTTTGGAAAATATATATATATATCTTGATTGAATAAATAATCACATACGTTTATATTTCAGATATCCCAGAGGCTTAACACAAAAAATTAAAAATTAAATTTTTTATTTGGTAGTTTTTTTATCTACACATAAACTCCCAACGGACTTATAACTAAGAACTGATATTATCAGATATTTGGCTTGTAAACGGAGTAATGTACACATTAATACTCTTTCAAATATAACAAAAATGTTAGTTTTAAGTAAAATAGACTACGGATTATGAATATATGGACAATGCCCGAAATCAACACTAAACATTATCAAACCTGTCTACCACCAAGCCGCTCGGAGAAGCATAAACGCATTTCCCACTTCACCTATCAAAAATATCCTTGTTGAAGCAGGACTCCCAAGCATCGAGGAACGAAGAGATTTGGCAACATTAAAACTCTTTACCAAACTCATGTTCTCTAGAAACTCCATCATAGATACCGATATCAATAGAGCAAAACACCACAAACTTGCAAAGAGAATCCCATCCGCAATCGCTACCGTGATTGACAAAGTAAAGATAATCAATCTTTCACTAACGCGACACCAATATGCCACTCCACGACACCCTCCATGGAATCTCAATCCCAATTCCTTGATACTGACCTTAGCCGAATATAGGAAAATAAATACAAGTAATACAACCTATCGCCAACTATTCGCAAGCGTCTCATCGGAATTAAAATCTGAAGGGTGGAATTTTGTATTCACGGACGGATCAAAGACCTCGACAAATACATCGTATGCTGTAGCTCTCGAAAACGGTACGATCGCCTCCATTGGCAGTCTCCCAAACATCGCTTCAATCTTTACAGCAGATGCTTTCGCAATTCTTCAAGCTACGAAAACGGTAGCTAATAAGCCAGGTAAACATATCATATGCTCCCATAGTATCTCCGTACTAAACGCGAAAAAAAATCCAAACAACAATAATGAGCTTATGTCAGAAATCCGACACCATCTTACAAAATCACCAAACAGCATTAAACTGATGTGGACTCCTGGTCACGTTGGGATTGTCGGTAATGAAAATGCTGACCTTGCTGCAAACCTCGCCAACAACGCTCCTGTATTTCTATTTGATACATATACAAAACTGGATGTTATAAAATATATACAGAAAGTAACAACATCAAATTTAAAGCATGACTGGAGTATTTACCACCATCACTACAAAAAAAGCAAACCCCGAAAGACTTCAAACACGTTATCTCATAAATACTCCTAAGCAAAAAAAAAAAAAAATTCTAACTTCGTTCGCCTCAGACTTGGTCACACTGCTGCTTCACACGAACATCTTCTCACAAAAAACAGTCCACTAACTTGCAATTATTGTAATGTCATCTTAGATTTAATACATATATTTGAAAATTGTTCTGTACTAACTCCTATATTTAAAAACTTAACGAAAAACAAACCTATTTATGATATTTTGAAAGAACCAAACTACACAAACATCGAACTCATTGCTGAATTTATAAGTAAAACCAATATTAACATCTAAGTTGTATATAATCGGAACCAATAGCCTATGTATTTAGGTTCATCTAATTTTATATTACCATGTAATTTTAATTACTTGTTAATAAATTTTACAAAAACTTTTAAATTTTTAGAACAAATTTGAAAAAAAAAAATTGTTGTTTTATAAATTTCGGAAAAAGATTTTAATATTGTAAAAATTTCATTATGTAACTTCGAATTAGATTAAATAGTAACTAAGCAATATAAAAATAAAAAATTTATAAATTTAGAATTGGTTTAAGGTGATATAGAAATTTGGAATTAGAATTAGGTAATATTTTGATGAAATGTTTTGTAAGACTTGAAATTAAAAATATATATAAATATATAAAAAGTTCGTTGGGAGATATTCCAAATTACAAAGAATTATAAATAGCAATTAGTGTATTCTAAATTATGAATTAAAAATATATAAATTTCAAAAGTTTTGATTTAGATTTAAGTAATTATTTACATATTTTGTAATTATTATTAGACATAATATTATTATACTATTATATATTATATATTATATATTATAGATACTATTATATAGACATAATATCTATTTTTGTAATAAAAGTAAGTCGATTTATCGATTGTCATTCGGCTGGTCGCGAACTTTTCCCAGGTAGGGAGGGATGTTGTGCTTTGATTTCCCACACCTTCAGAGGAAGTCGTCGTGCGTTGAACTCAATGCAATTTGAGTTGACTCGTTGCACATCGATTGCCCAATGCCTTGCATTGGGTAAAACGTGTATGCATTTTAGTCATCAAATTGTGCTGAGTTTTCAAACGCATCGGCTATCCAATGTTGAACTTGGAGTTCGCGATCGGTTCTATGACACGATAAGTCGAGTTGTAGTTTAACCATTCAAGTGCGCGGTTGTTTTGGATTTGTGTTTAGAAAAGTATACATAACACTGGTCAGGAGTATGCACCAGCTCATTTGCAAAATATGGTCGGAAGAAATGATGATGATGATGTAGTACTCTACTTATTTCGTAAAGTGGGATTGATGGAAGACTGTATAGAGAGGTTAAATGAGGACCTAAGCCTTATCCATTCCTGGTCTAACGCTAATAGTATGAAATTGAATCCAGCTAAGTCGGTTGCAATGTTGTGCTCTAGAAATGATTTCAATCTTGCTGATTTTCCTGTTGTTGCTATTGGTAATGAAACTATCGCCTATGTGAAAAATGTTAAATACTTGGGGTATAGTATAAATAGTAATATAAGCTGCTGTACGGCAATTTCAGACACGATTAGGCATATTTACTTTGGTCTGCGTAGTTTAAGATCTTCCTCCGGTATACTTTCTACCAATTTGAAAAAACATCTTGTGAAGTCATTAATTTTGCCATACTTTACTTATAACAGTTCAGTATATCCTGTTCTAGATAGTGAGTGTAAGCACAAACTAAATGTTGCCTTCAATGATTGTCTTCGATTTATTTACTGTATTCCAAGGTATTCTAGTGTATCACATTTACATCATACTCTCTTTGGTATCAATTTAGATAAGAACCTTAAGTTCAGGTTACTTCTGAAACTGCATAATGTCATCCACAATAGGTGTCCTAATTATCTCTCTGAAACTCTTCAATATGCACGTTCACCTAGAGGACTAAAATTAATATTGCCGCGTTTTTCACGCAGCATTGCGGAACGATCATTTTATGTATCTGCAATCCGTTTATGGTGTAGACTTCCAGACGAGTTGCAAAGAACTTCCACCCCAACTGCTTTTAAGAGAAAACTATTTTCGCACCTAGCTAGTCAAATATAACTTTAGCATTGCTTCTCCATCTTTAACTTCTTTAATCTATTATTTTTCTATCCTAGTATATTTTTTCTTTTTTTCTCCTTCATACATAGCTTAGCTATAATATAATTTACTATAAAACTCTAAATTTCCCTTGCAAAATTTTGTAACATTAAACATTGTTCAAAAATTTATTTAATCATAAGAAATACTCTGTAATTCTAAATTTTAGATGCTCTAAAAGATTTTAATCTTAATGCGTCATTGTTATGTATCTATTTTCGAAATAAATGAAAAATAAATGAAATAAAAAAAAAAAAAAAAAAAAAAAAAAAGAAAGCATGCCCGATGAATGGAACCTTAGCATTGTTTCCCCGGTCCTCAAGAAAGGAGACCCTCTGAACTGCGCCAACTACAGAGGTATCAGTCTTCTTAACATCGCGTACAAGATCCTCTCTGCCGCATTGTGTGAGCGTCTGAAGCCATTCGTCAACAACCTGATAGGTCCTTATCAGTGCGGCCTTAGACCAGGAAAGTCCACCATAGACCAAATCTTCACACTACGGCAGATCTTGGAAAAAACCCAGGAGCTTCAAATCGATACCTACCACCTTTTCATCAATTTTAAGGCTGCGTATGACAGCATCTATAGAGAGGAGTTATATAGAGCCATGTCTAGTTTTGGCATCCCTACCAAACTTGTCCGATTGTGTAGGATGACGATGGAGAACGCACGCTGCTCCATCAGGGTCGGAAAAGATCTCACCGATACAGTCGATGTCAAAAAAGGTTTTAGGCAAGGCGATGCACTGTCATGCGACTTCTTCAACATCGTTCTTGAAAGAATAGTGCAAAACTTTCACGTCAGCACAAGAGACACAATCTTTCAAAGATCCGTTCAATTGCTCGGATATGCCGACGATATTGACATAATTGGAAGAACGCAGCGTGATGTCAATGGCTCGTTTATGAGCATTGAGACGGAAGCGAAGAAGATGGGTTTAGTGGTAAATGAGGGCAAGACCAAGTATATGCTGTCATCAAGAAAGGACACCCAACACCGACGTCTCGGACAAAACGTCACGATTGACAGCTATAGCTTTGAGGTAGTTAAGGACTTTGTCTACCTAGGCGCCGCTATTAATTCAGACAACGACACCAGCGCTGAAATCAAACGAAGAATAACTCTTGCCAATCGCTGTTTCTTCGGACTAAGAAGGCAATTGAGTAGTAAAGTCCTCTCTCGAGCAACTAAAGTGTCCCTGTATAAGCCAGTTATCATCCCGATTCTTATATATGGCGCAGAGGCATGGACCTTGTCAAAGGCAGACGAGAACGTTTCAGGATGCTTCGAGAGAAAAGTTCTTCGGGTGATTTTTGGTCCCGTCTGCATAGATGGAGAGTGGAGAAGAAGATTTAACGACGAATTGTACGGGCTGTACAGCGACACTGACCTTGTCAAACGAGTCAAAGTCCAGCGGCTTAAATGGCTGGGTCATGTAGAGCGAATGGACACCAATGCTCCGGCCCGGAAAGTCTTCGAATCCAATCCCGAGGGACGGCGCAGTAGAGGAAGACCGCGACTCAGGTGGCGCACGCAAGTAGGAGAGGACCTCAACCAACTTGGCGTGCAAAACTGGAGGCAGCTAGCTAGGGACCGAGCTAGCTGGAGAAGCATGTTGGTTGAGGCCTTGGTCCTACCCGGACTGTAGCGCCACCTTAAGTAAGTAAGTAAGTAAGTATAGAATTGGCGAAGATATGAAAAGTAAGTCTGGTTTAGATGTGGGGTTTTTTGAGCAAAAGACAGTTTAAAGTAACTTGCCGAAATTGAGATTGTTGTTGGTTCGTTGGAAGATTGGCTTTCGTAGTGAAGAGAAGGAGGGAAACCATCATTTTTCTTTTTATAGTTAATAAACTTATAAAACGATTTTGGCTCCGAAATTAGATTTGGTTGGGTGGTGGATGTAAAGTCATTGTAAAGAGCTTCATTGAGGTTGGAAAACTTATAAAATACTCCAAGGCAATCAGAGTAATCGAAAACTGAACGGTAGCGTTGAAATTTATTCCAGAGCTAATTTCTCTTGTTTCGTAGCTCACGTAGTTTATGATTGTACCAGGGAGGGGATGTTGAGTAGGACCTATCACGCGAAAGGGCAACATAAAGATTTATGCAGTGCAACAATTTCTCGTAAAACAGACATTCATTGAAAGATTTTTAAAGTCGAATGAGGTTTTAGAGAGGATTTCATTGATTTTCTTGAAGTTAGCTTTACGAAAGTTGAACGAATACTTACTTGGGCTAGGTAGAAGAAAAGGTAAGGTTATAAAAAAAGAGAGTGTGAGAGGCGGGTGAAAGTTGTCAATAGTAGATAATGGGGATGAGGTTTCTGAGACAGATCAGTTAATGGGGTCGGAAGTGAAGATAAGATCAAGCTGCCGGCCCATATAGTTTTTAATACCACTCATTTGGGAAAGGCTTGAATCAGTAAGACCGTCCACGAAGACACATTCTTTGATGGAAACGGGTGAGGGAGTGAAAGCAATTTGATCTTCTGAAGTGTTCCGTTGAAGATAGGGAAGATTGACGTCACTTGTGCTTCTGAGATATCAAGCACTTTGTCAATAGCAGCTAAAACCAATTTGTACGAGTCTGTTGGTTTGCCGGGAAGGATGAAGAAACACATCAGGAAGATGGACTGATTAGAGAATGTTAGTTTGATAGAGATGTAGTCTAGTAGTTTGGAAGAGGAGGATGAAACGAAGGAAGATTCGTATTTGTTATGGACAGCGATTAGGACGTCTCTATTTGGGGGCTCACTATGAGGTTGTTCGTCATCACGAAAGACGTTGAAAAACGAAGGAAACAGCTCTTGACTTTTGATGTCCTTGGAAAGGTTTGTTTCAGTAAGTGCAAATATGTCAAAAGTGAAGATTGTGAGACTGCAAGTAAACTGAGTGAGTTTTAGAACGAAGACCTCTAACGTTTTGGTAATAAAAAGGAAGGGGGTGGAGATTAGAAAGAGGATAACTGGATTCAGTGTTAGGAGCGATAGAACTTTTCAGTTTCGGATCGGATTCTTTGCAGGTTAGAGATTCTTTTGGATTGAACGTACCGAGAGAAAGCTAAGACATCTTTGACTTGCAGTTGCAGACTTGCAACACGTATATAATAATATATATATATATATTAAACACGTATCGTCTGGTTTATCGTGAAGATAAGCTAGGAACAGACGAATGTTGTCAAACATCTTACTATCTCTAAGTTTTGAAAGAACATAATGGGACTCGGTATAGATTCAATAAGGGACTGTTGCGTAAGCTCAACATTAGGTGGTAATAGAGGATCGAATGCAAGGTGAGGAGAATCGAGCGGTGAGCGAGATAGGCTTGGGTTTAAAATATGTGAGCTAATATCCGGTCCATTGTACTACCAGAGTAGCAGCCTTCCCTTTTTTTGTGTTTTGCAGTAGTTGGAAATAAGTTGTTAGTAATTTCACATAAACCTCAAGGGCGGGGTCCATATGAAACTGGGAGGCTGAAAGAAAAGTAGATGCCCAAAGCGGGATTCGAACCCACGCGTCCGGCCTATCTACTAAACACTCTACCACTGCACCACGGCCGCCCTAATATAACATAAGGTGGTAATAGAGGATCGAATGCAGGGTTAGAAGAACCGAGCGGTGAGCGAAATGGGCTTGGGTTTAAAATATGTTAGCTAATAAAGTTCGGGTACTTGGCGCCAGAAGTGAGGTCGAAACAAGGGTAAGATGGTGATTTTATTTGGTTGGAGTAATTTAAAGGAGGCAACTGCGGATCCAGGTTAATATTGAAGGATACGCGTTGTCGAGGATGTTTCTGTGGGAGTGAGGATTGCTGTTCGTTGATTCTAGAAAGACGAACTTTTTGCTGAGATATAGATGGGACATGGCTATTTTTCAGATTAGGATAGGGACTGATTGAAATAGACTTAAAAGGTGCTGGAGGTTTTAGGAGCGAGACATTGGGCTGGAAAAATTAGGGAAAATTTTTGTTTTGAAAGTCCAATTGGGATTAGAACTTCTATCATGTTTTGGAGCATGATTAGGATTTGGTGATATTTTCGGGTTATGAGGTTTACTAATTGACATATTAGATATTCTTAAATCCTTATCAAAAGGGTGAAGGAAAGCCATTCATATTTGGTAGGGATATTTATTATAAAGGATTGGGATTTACATACCACGTTTCCTAGTTTTACAATCAATATTCAATAAATTAATACCATAATGATTGCTAAAATAGTTACGGATCCACTTCGAGTCAGCGTGAGACGGAACGTTCTTAATAATGAATGGGCTGGTTAGATCCATGTTGGGTTGTTAGATTCCTTGATTTTATTCAATCTGTTCCACTCCGATTGTTTTCATATGGCATCAAAACGATTAATGGTAGGCTCAATGGAGGAAGAATTAAGATGATGTTGAGGAGGCGGAAGAACATCTGGGGTAATTACAGCGTCATCGCAGGCCTCCAAAATTTCATCTAAAATAGATGTGTTATATTGTGGGCTAGGGAGTGGTTCAGGGTCCTTGGAGGTGGCTATGTTCAAGTCTTCGAAAGTTCGCTTGATGATCGTCTGGGTTTCCTTTATTTGTTCCTTAAGATCTTCCAAATGGCACGCAATGTTAAGGATAATATTTTCGTTGATTACCGGTGGAGGAGTTGGTGTTGTGGATGAGGTTTGAGAGTTGATGTCGATTGTGGAATCGAACTCAATGAAGAATTTAAATCGGACATATTTATTTTAAAGTTATTTTCCACAATTTTTTTAATTTCGTTTATTAAATCATAGCCAATATCTGGCGATTTTTCACTGTTCACGAATTAATTTGTTTTTCAAAGCACTTCATTCGATTTTTAAGGTAGGTCGCGGATTGTTGACTGTTGTTACTGAGTTCATCGAATGCTTTGATGAGCTCATCGACTTTTTCAAACTGTGTCATACACTGCTTGTGATAAAGTTAGTTTTTTCTGCAGTCGTTGAAACTGAGTCACTCAAACATTTGATCGCAAGCATTATATGCGAGAGTGAAATATTTTTGCATTCGTCGCAGTTAAAAGCAAAATTATTGCAGTCTTTATGGTAAGCAAATGACCTTTTACTTATGCCAACACAAGTCGTATGGAAACGCTTACCGCACAGACCACTACATACAACCCACTGAGCAAGATTTTCGTTGTTGACACAGTTTGAATTCGCGCACTGAAGAGACATTTTGATTTGATTGAGAATAAATTAATTGTGACACAGAATTAAGTTATTGGCAGCGAAATTGAAAGTGAAATTTGGGAGTTTTAATAAAAGACGGAAAAATAGCGCAAAAGTAAAAACACATCCGAATGGTATGATAGCCAAGGTAGAATTGGCATATTATGATACCTAAATCATTATCCTACGTGCTATACTTTTCGAGATATATGTACGAAATTCAATCCAATCATCTCAAAATCACCAAATCCAAATTCAAAAATATTTGGCAGATAGATTGGGTTGAACGTAAGCTTTAATTTGATACTAGTTTCATAGGTGCCCTGGGCCCAAATATGCACCACCTCCTTAATATATATAAAATAGGATGTATGTATGTTGGATGTACTATGTCCGGTATAGACTCCTAAGAGAAGACATAGTTTAGTTTAGAAATGGTTGCTGTTAAAGTTTGATCCCCATATTTCCACAGGAACGGGGCTAGGAACAGAAACTTAGAAGCTACTGGACAGATGTCAAAAAAATTTTCAGCATTACGGGTGCTACATTATCCTCCGCCATGAGTAACTTAGACATTATTTCATCCCTATAACCCCACGGGAACAGAAACGGAAACGAGAACGGAAACATAAAAGTTGCTTGAGCGGTTTCAAAAATTCTTTCTACTCTAAGATGTCACAACATCCCTCAGTGTCATTGACTTATATTTCATTCACATATTTCCACAGGAACGGAAGATTCCCACAGGAACGGGGTTGAAATGGTGGAAGCTTAGAAGCTACTGAACAGATTCCAAAAATTCTTTGAGTATTAGGATGCCACATAAAAAAATATTATGTTTCATCCCCATATTCAGTCAAGCGGTAACCCTTTCATATCATTGAGTCCTCTGATTTCGCTACCGATTTTCCATCGGTTTTCTCATAATAATACCCATCTGTTGGCGTTTAAAGTCGCGTAATATATTTATGAACTGCTAAGGCACTGCAAAACATTAAAGTTTACTGGAATTTTGTGCTAGTGTGGTGAATTCAATAA
>OX456986.1:119256629-119479129 GCA_949752695.1 Melanostoma scalare | reverse complement strand
CTTAGCTACTGAAGGATAATGTATCATCCCAATTCTGAAAGATTTTGTGAAATCTTTCCAGTAGTATCTAGGTTTCCGATCCCAATCCTGGATAAAAAAAATATATAGCTTAGCCTTCTGGCGTTGCCCGGGTCTCGTGGGAATATGAGGATGAAATAATTTATGTAAATGTGGGATATTGATAATGCACCATCTTAAAGTTGAAAACATTTTTGAAATCGGTCATGCGGTTTTAAGGTTCCCGTTCTAGTTCCCGTTTCTGTTCCCGCGGGAATGTATGGATGAAACATAGTATATGTTACTGAGGGATTATGTAGCATCCTAGAGCAGAAATAATTTTTAAAATCTGTCCAGTAGTTTCGAAGTTTGCGTTCCCAATCCCGTTCCCGTGGGAATATGGGGATGAATTAAAGTTTATGTTACTCGGTGATAGTGTAGCATTCTAACGGTGAAAGAATTTTTGAAATCGGTTCAGTATTTTCTAGGTTCCCGTTTATATTCCCGTTCCCATAGGAATATAGGGATAAAAAGTATCCTATGTCCGTCTCCTGTTCCTAAACTACCTTCCCACCAATTTTCAAACAAATCCGTTCAGCCGTTCTTGAGTTATACATAAATAGTGTAACTAACACGACTTTCTTTTATATATATAGATATAAGACTGCTTTTTTTTTTTTGACTAATTTTTTTTTTCACTCCACTCCCATCCCGAAATTTTGTGGAAAATACCTAAAAAAAAATTCACAAAAAATTTGAGCCCTTGATATTTAGTACTCGACCAAGGCATGCAAAGATTTCCCATATAAAATACACGTAAACTTAAACTTTTTTTCTTAAAAACTCTACAGTTCAGAGGCATTTTATGGTATAGTCTAGGCCCTGCAAAATTGTAAAATTGAATTGCAAAATTAGAATAGTTTGCTTGATCACTACTGAATAAAACTTATTATATTTCTGAATAGAATAAGGAAAGCAGGAAAAGATTTGAGTTTATCGTAAAATCCCATTTGCCTTCACTATGAAGTTCGAAAAATCCCTTTTTCCCTTTTAGCTTATTTTAGACTAGAAATTCCCACAAAAAGGGATTTATCCCTCGATCTGGCGTCACTGCCGGCAACAGCAAGAGGTAGAGACTAGAAAAGAATTACGCAGTATGCACTTGCATAAGCAGAACAAAAGGGTGACAAGCTGACAAGTGACAACTATGCGAACATGCGCTGTGCTAGTAAACAGATACATATCATAAGGCACACTGACGAAGATATGTACATTGTACATAATGTACATATCATGTACACAATTTTTGACGGATTTGTTTCGAAGTAACGTGCGTATGTATTTGTTTTTAAGCAAGGTTTTCTAAAAAACGCAAAGTAGCAAAGTTAAGTAGTACAGTTTTTCTAGAGTTAGTTTTTCAGGTTCTGTGACCACAATTGTATATGTTTGTATTGAAACTATTTAAGACTATGTCTGGTCTACGTATTTATATTTTTGCCTTGCGACGATCGACTGGACTAACAGTCGCGATCGACCGGTCGATCGCGATCGACCTGTTGGCCACCCCTGGTCTAGGGCGTTAGTGGGTTTTCTTTAGAATTAAATGTTCTACAAAAGCTCTTATTGCGGTGAAAGCGTAACTCACACCGGCGAGGTAGTACGGGTCATCAAACCCATTTTTTCCATTAAATTCTTGTTCTTTTGCCCCTATCTCGTAAATGACAATAGCCACAAAACTTGTAGGAAATTTAATTTTCTACAAAAAAAATGTCATAAATCAATATGCTAACACAGATATTTATAGTGATATTGAGGTTTTAAGTTAAGAAAGTATGGAATTTTAATTAATTATTATTATTATTATTATTAATTAAAATTCCATACTTCCTCAACTTAAAAGCTCAATATCTCAATAAATATCGATGTTAGCATACTGATTCTCGAAACTTTTTTGTAGAAAATTAAATTTCCTACAAGTTTGTAAAAATATTTCTTTTGTAGCTATTGTCCTTTACGAGATAGGGGCAAAAAAAAATATTTTACGGAAAAATTATGTTTGGTGGCCGGTACTAACTCGCCGGTGTGAGTTACGACTTCACCGTAATGAGCTTTTTTGTAGAGCACACAATTCTAAAGAAAACCTACTAATGTCCTATGTCCTACTATACCATAAAATGCCTCTGAACTGTAGAGTTTTTAAGAAAAAAAGTTTAAGTTTACGTGTATTTTATATGGGAAATCTTTGCATGCCTTGGTCGAGTACTAAATGTTAATATCAAGGGCTCAAATTTTTTGTGAATTTTTTTTTGGTATTTTCCACAAAATTTCGGGATGGGAGTGAAAAAAAAAAATTAGTCCAAAAAAAAAGCAGTCTAATAGATATATAAGTATTCATTACACATGTCGAGTTTTCATTGTTTTTAAGATGTATTATGCTATTCGGGGCGGAGATAAATCCAACGAATCAATAACCATGAATATTGGTTTAGCAGATCTTGAGTTATAAGTGTTGTAACAAACCCGTCTTTGTTTTATATGTTAAGATAGTTTGGAAATGGTCTGGAATTGATAAAATGTTGATTCCTTACAATATAACAAAAGATTTTGAAATTTTATTCATCGATTCCGTTTTTTTTTAAATCTTATACAATTTAATTATATTCTGAATGATTTAATGAAGATTTGAGATCTTTTTTTCATAGTTGCAATGATTTTAGTGTTAATCTAACTGACCCGTATTTTTCTCTTTTGAATTACTCAATGCATCATAAAGAGCTTATGTTTGTAATCGAATTTTATAGATTCATTTCAAAAAATATCTCTGATAATTTACAATCTTAAAACTTTTATAAAGCTAGTTTTGTTGAGCTTAATAATTATTTGCAAAACATTCAATGGTCTTATGAATTTATGAATTTAAATCTTACATATATGTTTGAACGCTTCATTCAAATTCTTAGAATAGGTTTTGATAGGTTTGTTCGTCTTAAAAACAATAAAAAAAATTGTAGTTCTCATTGGAGCAACAATCAGCTCCTTGATTTAAAAAAGCAGAAGCGCAAAGCTCATAAGTTATTCTTTAATTCCAAGCCTCAATCTGATTATTTGAAGTTTAGTAAGCTTCGTAAGGATTTTGTGGTTCTGTCCTTGTATATTAAAATAAATACATCTTACATCGTTTAATTGCTAATAATCTGTCCGCTCTTCAGCTATTTTCAGTTTCCTTTGGAAAACTGGACAATTCACATCACTTGCCTTATGTTTATCATCAATATCTATTTTTAAATTTGTTTTTTGCATTAAAGCAATTAATACATTTAATTTTAACATTATTACACAATTTCACATCATGATTTTCAGCACAATTAATACAAATTTTTATATTAGTACTTTTTTTTGCTGTACCACAACAATTGAAGAATCTTTGTACATTTGTTTGCTTATAAACTTTGCATCTACCCCATCCAATGTTCACTTTGGTACTTTCCATTATTTTGCAATAGGCAACACTTTCCATTTCAATTATGGCATTATAACACTTATTTTTTGCAGACAGATATATTTGTACGCACCTTAGCTCGTATTCGCTTAACCCGTTTTGACATTTCAACGATTTAATTAATTCATCCTCACATAATTTTTCTTTCATGCCCACTATCAGCACTCTAGGCTTTGTTTTCGTTGGTATTTTCACATTATAATTATCACTATGATTTTTATTAAAGACATTTTCTATTTTTTTACTGATGCTTCATCTTTTTGAATCAACACTGCTCCATTTTGGATATTTTTTATAATGTTTATTTTCAGTTGTAATGATACCGGGCCAATGCATTTTTTATAACCTCTCGTGTTTTGACATTGTTTTGGTTTTCTTTTGGCTTGATAATAATCACATTATTTTTCTCTTTTATTTTATCCGCGTATGTTGTTTTAGTTTGTTTGATAATTTTTTGATTTTTTCACTTTCTTTTAATTGTTTCAATTCTTTGACAAGATGTTCTTTTATTTCTTTTACACTTTCAATTGTATTTTTGTTGTCATCTTCAATTCTTTTAAAATTATCACTTATTTTCGCACTTTGATTTTTAAAGCTTTCGCTATATCCACTTACTTTTTCAATTTCTTTAACACTTTTTTCACAAGCTTTTTGCGTAACTTTCATTTCTTTGAATCTCTCCTCATATCTGGCTTCAATAGCCTGTAATAATTCTTTTATTTCTACTTAATTTTTTTTAACGATTCTTCAAATTCGTTTTTGTATTCTTTCAAATAACTTCCATTTTTTTCACTGTCTCATGAATTTCCCGCACCGCTATATCAACATTGTGTACATACAATACACAGTCATCACATAAAAATTTTACCATTGGATTTGTGTCCAATACACCACTACTATAGCGGTCAAGACCACTACATGCTTTTTTCAAATGAAATGCTTTACCGCAAATGCCGGCACATTGAACGCCCGATTCTCCACTTATTTCACTTTTGCATTCGAAACACTCCATATTTAAGATTAATTTATTAAATTCAGTGATTTAAACACCCAATACACTTTAAGTGAAATAATCAGAACAAAATATAATAAAATGATACTATCCGCAATAAGATCGATCAAACATATACAGGGTGTCCCGTAATTCGTTTTATATACTTTGGGATATGATTCTTGGTCATATTCTAAGAAAAAAATTGTTATACAGTAAAGTCCGTTTCTCAAGTTTGACATCACTTTTTGACAATTTAAAAAAGTCTAACTTTGGTGTACCCTAACCTGTGTTAAATTCGATATCTCTGTCAATACAGATGATAGAGACCTTATCTTAGACTTAATTTTTTGTAGAAATAACAATCTTTAAGAATGTATTCAAGTTGAGCTTTCATAGGTTAAGGGTTGCCAGATTTGCAATTTTAAGTGGTGTCCAAATTTTCTTCCCCAAACAAAGTTTTGACTTTGAGGTCATTTTTTTGAAAATCTGGCAACCCTTAACCTATGAAAGCTCAACTTAAATACAGTCTTAAAGATTGTTATTTCTACAAAAAATTAAGTCTAAGATAAGGTCTCTATCATCTGTATTGACAGAGATATCGAATTTAACACAGGTTAGGGTACACCAAAGTTAGACTTTTTTTAAATTGTCAAAAAGTGATGTTAAACTTGAGAAACGGACTTTACAGTAGAACAATTTTTTTCTTAGAATATGACCAAGAATCATATCCCAAAGTATGTAAAACGAATTACGGGACACCCTGTATAATTCTTCGGATTTAGATTCAACCGTTGAGCTGTTTGAAAATTTTTTTGAATCAGTTTATTGTAAGTCCAATTTTAATAGCTGTTCAATAAACGATGTAGTCAACAAGATTGATCTTGGATTAATCCAATTGAATTACACGGAAGTGTTTGTATTTGGTTAACAAAGCCAATGTGATTGTTGGATTCATCAAACGAAATGCAAAAGATGTTAGAGACCCTTTCGTCCTTTTAACTTTGTATAATTCTCTTGTCTAAATTTCATACCGCACCGAAATGATGGACCGCAGCTTTGTACTTTATGTAACAGAAGAGAAAATGAAGATATTTATCACTTCATAGCGATCTGTCCAATGTTACAGGAAATTCGACGTTTATATTTTCAAGAAAGTTTTTTGACAATGCCGAAACTTTATGATATTTTAAATGGATGCCGGGGTTGGCTTAATTTGTACAAGTTTTGCAAACATGCCATTATTTATCGGAACAGTTTCCCATAAGTTGCGAATTTTCCCAGTTAGTGCAGTTTCTCGAGTACACATTTAAAATTGTTTTTTGCTTTTCTTTTGTGTTTCAAATCACGTTAAAATTGAAAATTGTATAACAATTTATGTTACAAACCATTCAAAATGCTTTTTTTGTGTTTCCAATCACTTTAAAATGGATAATTTACTACGCTTTCTATTTTTTAACTCATGTAAAGAAGAACTCGTAAAATTTTAGAAACACTACTGTACTTTTATTCTTTTTCTCAATTTGTTTCTTATTTATAATATTTAACTTGTTTGAAATGATTATAAGACTTTATGTAAATTTTACCTATAAAGCTTCACACTTTTATATTTTTCTTTATTTTTGAAATCAAATGAAATGTTATTTCAGGCAGACGGCAGTAAAGCCATGTCCTTATTCTTAATAAAACTAATTGGTACGAATATTGATGTAATAAAGAATCTATCTTTCTCTCTATCTATCTATCTATAATTCTCTTGTGAGATCGATTTTGGAGTATGCTGATGTTATCTGGAGTCCTGGTTTCATTACACATTCCAATCGATTAGAAAGGATCCAAAGACGATTCACTAAATTTATATTTTTCCAATTGCGTTGGTACCCGCAACCTGATTATAGGGTTAGATGTCAATTACTAGGGATAAAATCATTAGAATCTAGGCGAACTATTCATGGTATAACATTAGTAAGAGACTTACTATGTAACCATATAAAATGTCCTACGCTACTTGATCTTGTACCTATTAATGTTCCATCAAGATCTTTGTGATCGAGAATGTTTTTAAAAGAAAAATTGCATATGGAAATATTGAAACCATATCTAGATCTATTAGGGATTTCAATGAAGCTTGTGTAAATATTGATATCTTCTGTCTGAGTCGTGATAATTTTAAAATACAAGTCTTATATTTATTTACATTCTAACTATTACCCATTATTTGTTTTTCTTGGAGTGCAATTATGAATTATCTGATAGCTGTAAAATTGCTTGTAGATGAAGAAATAAATAAATAAATAAAAAATAAATAAATAAATATTCCCACGGAAGCGGAAGAACAAGAATGGAAACCTAAAAACTACAGACCCGAGCAACGTTGCACTATGGAACCGAATGAGCTTTAGCTTTTTATAAATGTTTTTGAAAAATTGTATTATTCGAAAAATCAAAAGATGATTCCTTAAACTAGAAAACCAGCTCTTTTCGAAACAGAATTTTTTTTTATTTTTGGTACTTAAATGGTTGATCAAACCTATCACATTAATATGATTATAATTACTTATTTGACTTCAAACTTTGTATTCTTTAACAAAGTTTGAAGTCAAATATTTTGTAGCTTCCTTAAAATAAGTAATTGATGTTACATATTTTTGGACAGGTCGTTGAAAATTTTTGGTTTATGGAATTAAAATAAAAAAGGGGTTTAAAATTACTCTTGAGACACACGTTAGGATATTTTTATATAACCCTGTGTTCAATAGCCGAAGAATTTACATTATGCCAACAATTTTTTTTAACAAAAAAAAAATCTAAAGGAAGCTGTGGCAACCCTACCATATCAACATTTTTTTGCTAAGTTAATATTTAATTTGCTTAAAAAATAAATAAAAGGCTGTTATTTGCATTAATTTCATCTCTTGGTTGAAATTTCAATATAAAAATTATATTTTATCATTTTGAACATTTTTTTTATACTCATGACATGGGCGAATATCGAAAAACTGTGTAAATTTATACTAACCATATATTCAAGATTATATGTTTCAAATTTCATAATTCGATGAAGAACCAAGAAAGTTATAGGTTTATGAGACGCTCAAGCTCGTTTGGTTCCATAGTACGCCGGGCGGCTCAGCTAGTAGTGAATAAAATTAAGTTGCAATATAAAAAATCACTTTTTTTCTTTATTTAATTTTTTTTCAACAGTATATAATAAAATGTTCAGTTTTGACCCCCCTTACAATACAAGTGAGCAACTGTGCGCTGGCAGATAAGCGCATTACCCGTATACCACCAGTGGTCCACGCCGCGCCGGGTAGAACGTGTTAATAAGAGCATTGATTTATTTGTAGAAAAAGCAAAAGGTAGCTTTAAGAAAATTTTGCAAAAATTTAATTCAAAGAAAAAAAATGTTTTTTTTTTTTAATTTTGAATTTTGGACTCAAAAGCTATTCATTTCGTCATCTTGAATTTTTAAGAGAACTACGTGAATTTTTTTTATAAAACTGCCCCTCCCGTTCAAACGATGGGAGATTGACCCCTTTTTACGTGTTTTTCTTAGAAACACGTGATTAAGTTTCATTCAGCTCCTTTGATTATATTGGCAAATTGAAGATCTAATCTTTTTTTTCTTTCAGCTCTTTTTGCAGTGTTTACACTTATGATTATTCACTTTAAACGGCAACAAGGACGTCCAGTGGCTGAAAGTGATTTCGAGGGAACAGTCGATGGGTTGGTTGCAGCTTCAGGCATAGGCAAAGTGGCTCATGATCTTTTGGGCGCCAGGATATTCATAACTTCGTGGAGCTTAGATTTGGGATGGGGAGGAGTTGTATTGTGTTCGATAACTTCAGTGTTATGGATCTTTTTATCGAAAATAATGCGTTATAACACCTTTTCGGCTTTAATGATATAATTAGATAATCTAAAAACTTTTACACCAAACTAAAGAGTGCAACGGACATAATATGAGCATGAGATTTAATTATTGAACTATTTTAACCGTTAAGTGTAAGCAAGATAGTTACTATATGATTTGTGAAAAGTGCAATTATTCTCTCACTTCAAAAATTAGGCTTATTCTGACTTGAACGCTAGCATTTTTGAAAAGCTTTTGATATTTTTGTGGGTAAGACATAAACAAAACTTTAAAAATATGCAAAACGAAATTGATTCTATAGATACTCACACGCGCATTTTGTCTGTGGTGAAAAAAGTATTGGTAATAAATAATGTAAGAACATACAAAAAAACGAAAAAAAAACACTATTTTTCAGTTGTCAATTTGAAGTAGTATGTGAATTAGAGCTCTCAAATGTCCTCATTGAAGCGAGGCTGCTAAATCAGCTATAAAGGGTTATAAACCAAGAAATTTGTTTGTGGTATCTTCTAAAAACAAAAGAAGGTTGTGCAAACTCGCAGCATAAGTGAAATTATGTTTACAACTACTTTGTAGGACCAACGCTGAACAAGTTTTTGAAGTTGGTGTCATGGTTTTTTTTATTTAAACTAGTCATGTTAAGGGAGCAAAAAAATCCGTTAAAGGAATCTTTAGACCACAGGGTGTTCCGTACTTCATGTATTATCCTTTGCGGTGTGATTTTTGGCCATATTCTAAGAAAAAAATTGTCTTACAGTAAAGCTCGTTTCTCAACTTTGACAATTTAAAAACAGGCTTACTTTGGTGTACCCTGACCTGTGTTAAATTCGATATCTCTGTCAATACTGATGATAGAGACCTAATCTTAGACTTAATTTTTTGAAGAAATAACAATCTTTAAGACTGTATTTAAGTTGAGCTTCCATAGGCTTAGGGTTGCAAGATTTTCAAATTTAAGTGGTGCTAAATTCTCTTCCCGAAACAAAGTTTTGACTTTGTGGTCATTTTTTTTGCAGAAAATGACTGGTAAACATAGAGTTTCTTTATTTTTTACAGATGAACAAAACAATAATAAAAAAATAACTTGTGAATGAGTGCACTCAAAACCCCATACATTTTATGATACTTGAAAAAATACAAAACGGGTAAAATTTAAAAAAAAAATAAAAAAAATTTTTAGCTTTGAGGTTTGTTTAAATAAAACAATAATATGGGCACTTTTAATAGTTTTTTTATGTATTTTAGATAGATATAGATTTAGATTTATTAACTCAAATTCATATTGTGTACACAAATTTCACTTATTCTATTGGTTTGGCATAGTGCCGTCTACCAGATTAACGTTTTTTAATTTTTTATTTTATTTTTGAATTCAATATAAAAAGAAAAAAAAGAGATAAATACATTTTCAAAAGTCGCCTTCCATTTTTCGTTTTCTGTATCGCAGCGCATTTACAGTGTATTTGTATAAAAGTTCCCATCCTCGCTCTCCATTCAAAACGCCCAAAACATCCTTCCTCTGCAGTAGATTGGCTCCAATGTAAATCCTTCGCAGTGCACGTAGAATAGGACACATCCCGAGAAAATGGTGAACGTCTTCTCTTACTTTTAGATTGCGAAGGTTGCACTCGATAGGGAGGTCAGGACGATGTGGTATGAAGTTTAGACTTGTTAGTTCGCCTCTTATTTCAAGTACTGTGCTAATTTTATCAGTTGAATTCGTATTTAAAAAGTAAGTTTTTTCTTGCAGGTTGAAGTTTAGTTTACTAGTAACTAGTTTAACATACTAGTATATTCGATATTGTGAGGATCGAGATTCTTCTAGGTACGTGTCATATAGACGGTTTCCTGTTTTTTCAAGAATTTCAGAAAATTTAAGTTTTTAAAAGGAAACATCTTCCTCGTTTTCAATATTCAAGCTGAGTCCAACATCGCGTGCCAAGCTTTCCCATTCTTGATTACAATTGCTTCTTGTGGACAAAAGGCGGGAGAATATAATTTTTGGCAGCCTTCTCTCGTTCATCCCCAAAACTTTGATTGCGTAGTCAAAATGTAGTTTTCACGTATCTAAAAATAGTGGTGGCATCCCTGTCTCTAGGCGGATCATGTAATAAGGTGTATTATTTGGTAGTTTAAATACTCTTTTAACACAGTGTCGCTGAAAAGCTTCCACTGAATTAAACAAACGGTATATCCCCATGCTTGCGCTCCGTATAAAATAATTGAGGTCGCAGTTGCACCTATGATTTTTTGTTTTATGCTGTGGCTCAACTGTTTGTTACCAATACACTTCCCCCAATTTGAACCAATGGCACGTTTAGCCTCTGCTAATTTTGCATCAAAATGTTTTTTCATGTTGAGGTTTGCTGTGATAAGAACTCCCAGATACTTATATTCCTTTACCACTTCTATTCTCTCTCCATCAATAGTCCACTGTTCATTTTTTGAATATATTAAACCACCGTTTCTAAAAATCATCATTTTAGTCTTCGACAAGTTAAATATTTTATACAAATATTATGTACTAGCTGTGCGTGCCCGCGACTTCGTCCGCGTGGAATAGTGACTTTCGGCAGCATTTTTAATTTTTTAGGCTTCTTATTTTGCAAATAAGACACATTCATGCGTTTTAGTAAACTATTGTTATATTATTTTATTTCAGTATTTTTTCACACGACGTTCGTACTTTTTCCCTCTTTTGTCAAATAAAAAGGTTTTGCGAGTTTGATACACTCTTTTAATCTAAAAGTCAATCAGTGGGAATTAAAAAAATACAGGGAATCAATAGTTTTCTAATTTCGTTTTTCCACTCACTATTAAAACTTTTATAATGCCGCATCCCAGATGTGTAATTTGTAGCTGTGTACAATTCTAGATTACTCATTATTGGCACTGGAACATCAACTTGCAGCCACTCCTGATAATTCTAAGGAATTGAGAAACTCTATAGGGTATGATGTGACTTGTTCAGTGTCCATAATATTGTCTTCTGATAGATATTCAACAACATCCTCCAATAAGTCTAACATAATTTATTAGTTGATATGGTTAACTATCTCATTAGTCGGCCCCGAAATTGACGATTTTCACACAGTCATTCCCTATTGCCAATATTTATTTGAAGATCAAGATAGATTTTCTTCTCAGGTCAACTGTGTAATCGACAATTTGACAGAAATCACCTCACGGTGAAAGAAATTTTGATCGATCAAGGTTCCCGTTTACGTTGCCGTTCCCGTAGGAATATTGGGATAACAAATACAGCGCATGTCCTTCTTCAGGCTCAAGACTATCTCTGCACTAAAATTCGTACAAATAGGATCAATAGTTTGGGCGGTAGATGGTAACAAAGAAAAACAGACAGACGGAGTTGATTTCGGATCTATAATGTAAGCAAGTACTTCCGTTCCCATGGGAATATGGGGATAAATTAAAGTTTATGTTAGCTTGAGATAGTGTAGCATACTATCCGGGAAATAATTCTTGAAATCAGTTCAGTAGTTTCTAGGTTCCCGTTTACGTTTGCGTTCTTGTGGGAATACAGGGATAACATAAATAGCCTATGTCCATCTTCAGGCTCAAGACTATATCTCTGTACCAAAATTCATATAAATAGGTTTAAAAGTTTGGGTGGTTTTTGATAACAAATAAAAATAAACAGACAGATTTCATTTCAAACATATGACATTAGTAAAATCTCCCATTCGCGTTGGAATATGGTGACCTTTCTCGTGGGAATATGGGGATGAATTAATGTTTATGTTACTCGCGGATAGTGTAGCATTCTAACGGTGGAAGAATTTTCGATATCGGTGCTGTACCTTGTAAGTTCCCGTATACGTTCCAGTTCCCGTGGGAATTTAGGGATAAAATATATAACCTATGTCCTTCCTCAGGTTCTAGACTATCTCTATACAAAATTTCATATCAATCAGTTTAGTAGTTTGGGCGGGAGACGTTAACATAGAATGTCGGACAGACAGAGTTACTTCACATTTATTATATTAGTTAGGATTAGGATTAAGAGCATTAAACATTTTTTTGAAACTTCTAGCCTTAAAAATGGCGGTATTTCCAAGAAAACATTAATCCCATATTTCAACACCTTACCGTAGTTTTTGAATTCCCATTTCTGTTCCCGTGGGAATATAAGGATAAATATATAGCCTTTATTTTTCCGCATGTTCTATAGACCATCTCTGAAGCTAATTTAATAAAATCTGTTTAGCAGTTTGAACGGGAGACATACGAAAAACATACCGACATAGCTACATTTTTTAGTTTAGTTTATATATACAAAAGTACAATATCAAAATGATTCGTTAATAATTTGTTGTTGATGTTTTAGAGCAGGTTTCAGGTAGTTGTATAGGATTTTCCAATTTTCTCCATTTAATATGTTTATGATTTCATTTGATGAAAGAGTATGTTTTCCCAAGATAACCTTCGGATCGAGTTCAGGATGGGGCAGATACCAATGAAGTGATATATATCTTCTCTGCATCGTAGGTTGCACAAAGTAGTTGGCTTTCAGTGGCGAGGGGTGAATAATTGCAAAAGGTAACTCGAAGGAAACTTAGTCACCAACAAAAAAAGTTTACTTAAATTTTTTTTTGTGCAATGATTGTCTTCGCATCAAGCCAAAAAGTCAAGTATTTCAAACCAACTTTGCTATTAGGTAGAGCGTCATAACTTTTTTTTTATAAAACTAGGCTAATTAAAACTATTTGTTTCCTCTAAGTGAAAATCAGTTAAGCAACAGTCAACAGATATTAAGGCCATGATCAAACCACTGAAACTTACTTTCGGAAAACTTTTCAGACTTTTTGCACTTTTCAATTTTTAAAGCCTAAATCTGTGATATTTTGAAAAAAATCACAAAAAGCACTAAATCAATTTAAATAATTACACTGCGTTCTGCTGGTAAACTGCGTTTTTCACATAAAATAAGGCTCATTGGGAACTGAGTTCATTTGGGCCAGTTGTCCCACTTTAGAAAAATTCCAATTATTTTTTGCCTTTTCTTTCAAAAATATGCATAAAGCTATAAAATCTTATATCCACGCATATTTCTTATCAAAGTGTCAACCTTTGACACATCAGTCCAGTGCAGAGACACATACAAATTCATGAAATAAGTCGGAAACCACCGTGTTATTTTCTTGTTCTTCAAGCAGAAACCTACCTCTCAATCTGCAAACCTGCCATATACATTTTTGTTTATAAGCATGTGTCCATGGGAAAAAATACGAAGGAAAGCGTTTTTTTCTTTTATAAAACCAATATCATGCAAACACCGAAGTGTGCAGAAGGAATGCTGCAAATGAGTACTGGGCTACTGCGCCGGCGCTATATTCATGTGCTCAGAGCACAAAGAGATAACAAACAACAGATTTGCCAAAAAATATGACGCTAGGCTAGAACACCGGGTTATTTTCTTCCATAAAAAAGCATGTATTGAACAGAGAGGTGCCTAGCGCTAGGCTCTTCTCTGTTCAATACATGCTTTCTTATGGAAGAAAATAAGACGATGTTCTACCGTCATATTTTTTGGTAAAAGATAATAGTAATAGTAAATAGATTTTATTTTCTTATTCAAATATAGTTATGTATTACAAAATCAAATAAAGCATGGCAATGCCGTCTGCCCGGTTGACAATCCAAATAAATTACATAAATAAATTAGTTGTGTCTAAGTCTCTTAAATATCCTAAACAAATTTTTCTTATTTTGCTTTCTTTTTTTTTTTAATTATTTTTAATTTTTATACTTCAAAAGTTTCCGGAGAGAATTCTGTTTCTGTAAGCTTGCGCTACTTTGCAGTACATGAAAAGTTTTTGCACGTCCATTTCGTTTAAATGCTCTATCATTTCACTGTCGGTTAAATAATTGCAGCCGAAGAAAAAGCTCCTAGTTTCTATTAAAACCGGGCATTTTCCTAGAAAATGGAAAATATCTTCTCTTTCCCCCCGATTACACAGGCTGCATAAGCTGGGAAGGTCCTCTCTATGTGGCATATAATTCAAATGTAAAAGTTCTGTACGAAGTCTCACCATCATCGAGATATGCTCCACACTATTCTGGTCTTTGAAGTAGTTTCTTTGTCCTAGGTTATGGCATAGGCGACTGTAAACAACTCGGTGTACAGAGCTGGTGGCATCTTCGACATATTTCTCTCTATGCTTTTCATCCACCATTGTAATTAACTTATAAAGTTGACCTTTCCATACGCTAACATTTTCAATGTGCAAGTCTAGCTCCATACCACACCATTGCGCGAGTTCGTTCCATTCCGCATACCAGCTGTATTTCCGGTTGACTACGTATAAGGCAGCTTTCTTGGGAAGTCTTTCATTATCCATGTTCAAAACTTTGATTATAAAGTCCACCTGGGCTTTGAGGGTTTTGACGAAGAGTGGTGATAATCCAGTTTCCAGCATTAAGGCGTAGTTTGGTGTGTTGGACGGGAGGTGAAATATCCTTTTAATGTAGAACCTGAGCAACTTTTCCACACTTCCATATTGCTTGTATCCCCATACCTGTGACGCATAGAACATAATCGATTCAGAAACTGCTTCAAATACACGGAATTTACAACTATGAGCTATACTTCTGTTAGAGAAACACTTTTTCCACGTAGCTCCAATAGCTCTCTTTGCTTTAACAAGTTGTTCACTCAGATGCTTTTCCATACTCAGGTTTTTAGTCAAACACACTCCTAGGTATTTAAATTCGTTCACGACTTCAATAGGTGTTGAATTGTAGAACCATCTTTCGTTTTGGCTATTTCTTCCTCCACCATTCCTGAAGATCATTATCTTTGATTTGTTTAAATTAACTTGAAGATTCCAAGTTATACAGTACCTATACAGTTGATTAATCATCAATTGAAGCGATTGGGGCGAGGTAGATAGTAGTACTATATCGTCAGCGTAAAAGAGGGCCTTTATATTGGTCCCCGCGAATTCTACACCTCCGGAAATGCAATCCGTTAGATCCTCTATAAATAACGCAAATAAGAGAGGGCTCAGTGCACACCCTTGTCGAACGCCAGACTCCGTTTGAAACCATTCAGATAATTGTTCCCCATTCCAAACTGCTGCCTTAGTTTCCTTGTATAGATTCTGTAAAACTTTTCCAAACTTTGTGGACATCCCAAGTCCATAGAGCTTGTAGATAAGCGCTTGCCTATCCACCGCATCAAACGCTGCTTTGAAATCGATAAAGAAGCTGTAAAGCTTTTTTCTGTTTTGAAGGAACGATTCTCCGATGCTTTTTAGAACGAAAATATGATCGACCGTAGAGTACCCCGTCCTGAAACCAGCTTGATATTCATCCAATAAATGGTTTTGGTTGATCCACGTATTAACTCTCTGTTGCAAAATTGCCGTAAATATTTTGTACGACGCATTAAGAAAACTTATCCCCCTATAGTTCTCCGGATTTTGCGTACTTCCTTTTTTGTGAATAGGAAAAATTAGGGATTCTTTAAACTCATGTGGTACGGTTCCAAGTGCCAAGATTTGGTTGAAAGAATAATTGAGCTTATTTATAAGTTCAAAGGTTCCGTACTTATAGAACTCAACAGGTATTCCATCGGAGCCTGCTGCCTTGCCATCTTTTAAACTTTTCAACACGTTAATTATCTCTTCATGAGTTATTCGCGCATCCAACAACTGATTTTCGATCCTCGGTTCAGCGTAAGCAATGATTACATTACTGGAATGGTGATTTAAAAGTTCCTTGAAATGTTCGTAGAGTACACTTGGTGTTAGATCTCGATGAATCGTAAACTTATTTCCGTTCAAGTGTTTTACCAAACTCCAAAAATGGGTAGATTTCCTGCACTGCGCAAGTCTCCTAGACTCCTCTACGAAATAATTATTTCGCTTGCGTCTACACATCTCTTTGAAAATCTTATTTGCTTCTAAGTATTGACTTTTGAAAAATTCATTGTCATGTACACGAAGTGACTTCAACCATGCAAAAGACCTCTGTCTAGCACTAAAACACTCTCCATCAAACCAAGGTTCAACTGGTATCAACCTCTTCCTGTTCATCCTAAGGGTTGGATAAAGAAAAAAGAGGAGAGAACACAAATTTGTTCTATCCAGCAACAAGTTTTATAAGACGTAATATTTGGGGTTACCTTGTATGTTGCTAAAGTTTTGTGTTTGTTTATGGAGTGAATTGAAGAGCCAACATGTGTGTAGAATAAAACAGAAAGCAGAGTGGTAGTTGTTAAAAAAATGTTGGCAGCGAGTTCTTGTGTATGATTAAGTTTGATTCATGTTGCCAGAAGTCTAAGATGTTTCGGATGTGAATTTCAAAAGGTAAGTCGGAAATAATCGACTTATATGGACGCTTCGCCACTGTTGGCTTTAAAGATTGTTGATATAAAATCCAGACTGTTTCGGTCATGGAAATAATTTTTATCACCTTGGTCATGACTCACTAGTCTATAGGTACTTCTTGTTTGGCTTTGCTGACTTTGTTCTTTGAAAGCATTCCAAATTGATTCATCAATGTTTCCTAAAAGCATCTACAGGGTGTCACCAAAAGATCTTCCATTGTGTTGGAGAAGTTGAACATCATGGATTTAACTCAATCTCGTCGATTGCGTAAAGAATTGAAGATTTCTGTCTTTCAGAAACAAAACTATCTTATTGGTGAGTTGATGATTTGGTTGATTCATGATTTTCCCAATATATGAGAAATGCAGCTGAACTGTGTGTAAATACCACGTAGGTAAACCAGTTTCGAGGTGCAACATGTAGGTTGGTGTATTTTCCGATAGTCGAAGGTTTTCTTGATGAAATATCTAAGAAGCTTTTCTACTTCGTCGACCTCGAAGATACCCCAAACTTGTGCTGCGTAGCACATAAGAGATCTTACGACTGCTTCGAAGACGTAAAGACGAAACATTTTTGTATTATTCATCAAAACTTTATTACATCACATCATTTTATGCTTTCATTTTGAAGCTTCGTTTCGGCATCGGTTAGTTTGGCAAGTATATACGTCTTCGTAGGGGATTCAGGTTATTCACATACACCGTATTTGGCAACCCCATACACAGTAAATCACCCCGGATAGGCTATTGACCCAATCAAAAGTCTGTGAAGGCCGGTCTCCGGTACTGCGACATAGGTGAAATATGGCTCAGAAACTTGTAATTGCAGCACGCATTTTGCAGGACCAAGCTAATGCATTGTGTGCACCGATAATCAACTGTAGTTGCTGATTAAAAAGAACTTTTTTGTTGTGTTTCTCCAACTCCAACGATTGGAAGTAATTTGGCGGGTTTCTGCTACGGAAAAACTGCATGTGACTGCATGTCGCTGCGCTGGTTAGACAACGTTAATTGGACTTATTGCTTCGATTTCTGTGCAAGGAAACTCGGCTTGTTACAGAGATTTTTGAGCAAGGTTCACAGACTCTGTGTTGCGGACTTCGAAGTCAGCTTTCAAAAGATTTTCCCATTGCTCAGCGATGCAATATTGGAAAGAGTTAGCTACTGCCGCCGTTGGATATTTATCTGCCACAGTCAAAGCAATTGGCAGGGTGTCTGTGCCAGTCAACAAATTTGGAATATCTGACTCTGACCCAAATCCATCTAAACCGAAAGGTGAAAAGCATTCGCGAGATCTAACATTGGGCTTGTCACCTGAAACCTCAATTTATCAACCTTAGCCCCCCGTTGTTATCATATTACGACGTTCTCGTGCACTATCCGCAAATGCATCAAAATGAATTTGAAGCGTCTTAGAAGGACGGATATGATTCGTGGTAGGTGCCTCTAATATAGGACTAAAAGTGGTGCAATTTTTATACCTACTGAATTACGTTAATTTGTTGCACACTGATTGGACAGTAACCCATTGAATGATCTTTTTTGTTTGAGTCGCTTTGCTTGTCTACTTGTCTCTTTTAACCAAATACCACTTCTACCATTTGATAAACACACCGATGCCAGGGTCTCCATTTTTGCTTCGGTCTATATTTTACTTCCAATGATCTTGAACCGTCGCGTGGCGTCGACCACCCATATGTTCTTATTCATGAAAAATAGAATGGTAAGTTCAACGCTTAACTATATTTTATTTTCATATATTTATACAAACAATCAAACGTTTGCAAATTACAGTTGGTACTTGTTTGAATTTTTTACTTTGTTTTCAAAATCAAAGCAGCTCTTGATATGAATCTAGTTTCGATATTCAAAACGAGAATCCATTCAAAATCCATTTTCAAAACTTGAACTAGTTTTTCTCCAGAAATCAATAATACCGATTTCTTTTTAAAACTAGTTTTGATTATTTTTTGCAAAACTTGAAACGAAACTAGTTTTACCTGAAACTAGTTTCATTTCTAGTTTTACGAATTCTCAATAATATGGCTGTTACAGCCATAATATTCACTTATTTCAAAACTAGTTTTTCGTAGATCTAGTTTTCGAGTTTCAAGTTTTGAACAAATCGGTATTATTGAAAAACAAAGTGACACATAAAACTCGAAATCGTAAAACTAGTTTTTGATAAAACTAGAAATTCATGAAACTGGAAATATCTAGTTCTGAGGACTTCAAAACTAGTTCTGAAACGTTTTTGTAGTAGTAAAGCAGTAGTAGTAAAAAGTGATTTTATTGAGATATAAATAAAAATAGTTATATACATAGTTCTTTGTTAACAATTTTCACAAAAAGACATTGGCTTATGCCGTCAGCCGAAAAAAGAGTTGTTTTATGAAGCAATAAAGTTCTTTGTTGATTTAGTTATCGCGAAATAAAAATACATAACTATATATACAAAAGTACAATTTCAAAATAATTCGTTAATAATTTGTTGTCGATATTTTAGAGCGGGCTTCAGGTAGTTGTATAGAATTTTCAAATTTTCTCTTTTTAATAAATTTATGATTTCATTTGAAGAAAGAATATTTTTTCCCAAGATAACCTTCGGATCGAGTTCAGGATGGGGCAGATACCAATGAAGTGACATATATCTTCTCTGCATCGTAGGTTGCACAAAGTAGTTGGCTTTAAAGATTGTTGATATAAAATCCAGACTGTTTCGGTCATGGAAATAATTTGTATCACCTTGGTCATGACTCACTAGTCTATAGGTACTTCTTGTTTGGCTTTGCTGACTTTGTTCTTTGAAACCATTGCATATTGATTCTTCAATGTTTCCTAAAAGCATCTACAGGGTGCCACCAAAAGATCTTCCATTGTGTTGGAGAAGTTGAACATCATGGATGTCACTCAATCTCATCGATTCCGTAAAGAATTGAAGATTTCTGTCTTTTAGAAACAAAACTATCTTATTGGTGAGTTGATGATTTGGTTGATTCATGATTTTCCCAATATATGAAAAATGCAGCTGAACTGTGTGTAAATATCACGTAGGTAAACCAGTTTCGAGGTGCAACATGTAGGTTGGTGTATTTTCTGATAGTCTGAAGATTTTCTTGATGAAATATCTAAGAAGCTTTTCTACTTCGTCGACCTCGAAGATACCCCAAACTTGTGCTGCGTAGCACATAAGAGATCTTACGACTGCTTCGAAGACGTAAAGTTGAAACGTTTTTGTATTATTCATCAAAACTTTATTATATCACATCATTTTCTGCTTTCATTTTGAAGCTTCGTTTCGGCATCGGTTAGTTTGGCAAGTATGTACGTCCTAGTAGGGGATTCAGGTTATTCACATACACCGTATTTGGCTACCCCATACACAGTAAATCACCCCGGATAGGCTATTGACCCAATCAAAAGTCGGTGAAGGCCGGTCTCCGGTACTGCGACATAGGTGACATATGGCTCAGAAACTTGTAATTGCAGCACGCATTTTGCAGGACCAAGCTAATGCATTGTGTGCACCGATAATCAACTGTACTTCCTGATTAAAAAGAACTTCTTTGTTGTGTTTCTCCAACTCCAACGATTGGAAGTAATTTGGCGGGTTTCTAATACGGAAAAACGGCATGTGACTGCATGATTTCTGTGCAAGGAAACTCGGCTTGTTACAGAGCAAGGTTCACAGACTCTGTGTTGCGGACTTCGAAGTCAGCTTTCAAAAGATTTTCCCATTGCTCAGCGATGCAATATTGGAAAGAGTTAGCTACTGCCGCCGTTGGATATTTATCTGCCACAGTCAAAGCAATTGGCAGGGTGTCTGTGCCAGTCAACAAATTTGGAATATCTGACTCTGACCCAAATCCATCTAAACCGAAAGGTGAAAAGCATTCGCGAGATCTAACATTGGGCTTGTCACCTGAAACCTCAATTTATCAACCTTAGCCCCCAGTTGTTATCATATAACGACGTTCTCGTGCACTATCCGCAAATGAATCAAAATGAGTTTGAAGCGTCTTGGAAGGACGGATATGATTCGTGGTAGGTGCATCTAATATAGGACTAAATAAGGTGCTATTTTTATACCTACTGAATTACGTTAATGTGTTGCACACTGATTGGACAGTAATCCATTGAATGATATTTTTTGTTTGAGTCGCTTTGCTTGTCTACTTGTCTCTTTGAACCAAATACCACTTCTACCATTTGATAAACAAACCGATGCCAGGGTCTCCATTTTTGTTTCGGTCTATATTTTTTTACTTTCAATGATCTTGAACCGTGTCGCGTCGCGTCGACCACCCATATGTTCTTATTTTTGAGAAATAAGGCCCCAGCCCATAGAACGCGTTGCGCGCGTGCGGCACCGCTTCCAACTGACAGCCCGATTAAATACACACGTTCTTATGAGAGGTGACCCATAAGCACTGCGCGCAACGCGCCGAACGCGCCGAGTAGCCCAACTTTCTACTTTGCCGCGGCTCTCAGGCGGTGTTAGAAGAGAGACATGCGCAGTCACAACTCACAACCAATTTGAAGTTTTCTCTTATATGGAAAAAGTGACAATGGGCGCGTTCAAGAACCTATCGGATAGCCTATCTCGGATAGCCGTATCTTAGATACCTTTTTGAACGATCGACAACAGACAAGAGCTGTGAAATATTAAAATTCGACTTTTGAAAACAGAAAAACATTCAAAATATCATTGCTAGACGATTATAACTTATTTTTTTCGATTTCCCACACGTAAACAACAACAACAAGCTATCCGGATACGATTCTTGAACGCCCCCATTTTGACTAAATTTATCTGTCAAAACACCGCAACGGATTCTATGGGTCACCCCCATCAGTTGCGCGCGGCAAAACCCACCGCATCAGTTGCCGCGTCGCTTCTACCGCACGCAACGCGTTCTATGGGTCGGGGCCTATAGAATGGTAAGTTCAACGCTTACCTATATTTAATTTTCATATATTTATACAAACAATCAAACGTTTGCAAATTACAGTAGGTACTTGTTTGAATTTTCTATTTTGTTTTCAAAATCAAAGCAGCTCTTGATATGAATCAAGTTTCGATATTCAAAACGGGAATCCATTTTCAAAACTTGAACTAGTTTTTCTCCAGAAATCAATAATACCGATTTCTTTTTAAAACTAGTTTTGATTATTTTTTGCAAAACTTGAAACGAAACTAGTTTTACCTGAAACTAGTTTCATTTCTAGTTTTACGAATTCTCAATAATATGGCTGTAACAGTGATGTCAAAGTTGAGAAACGAGCTTTACTGTATAACAATTTTTTTCTTAGAATATGACCAAGAATCACATCCCAAAGGATAATACACGAAGTACGGGACACCCTGTATAATAAAGAGGAGACATTTTTATGTTTTTTTGTTAATATTGAATAGGCTCTAAGACCACTGCGACTGTTTGAATGAAATTCGGAACATAGAAGGTTTTGAGGTTAGGGAGGAACAGAGGCCATATCTTATCTTAATTTTCTTTCGGAAACGGAACCGTTAACGAAAACTAAGAGTTTGTATTGAATTTTCTAAAAATCTACTGATTTGAATTGAATAATACCTACTTGGAACAGGGATGGTCTAGACTCTAGAGGCTGATAAACGACACAATCCTACGAAAACGGACAGGAACGGGATTTGTTATCTCCGAGCAACATGGACTATATTTCACTCCCATATTGTCACAGAAACGGGGTCATACCCGGGAATTTTGAGAACCGTGTACATACCAATTCTTAAAATTCTTTCACTGAGTCTGAAAAACCACTGAATTTAAATTAAATTTTAAATTTAATGATATTTGTGTTAAAACCTATGTATTATTAATTGATTTCATTTCAAACTAAATTTAGTCTGAGATTTTATATTTACTTTAAGAACATTGAATGCAAGACTAGGTATTAAGCAATATAAGGTAAATAAACGAAGTTTTTATAAAGGCTTCATTACTAGTAAAAGTTTTAGCGGATATATTTTGGTTTCTTCGCTTTGCCTTTAGAAATACTTTCCACCGAAAGCCTGAATACAATAACTGTCAACGAAACTACTTGATGAAGTCAACTTGTAAGCAGGGATCTCCATATAAAAATCTATCAAATCTATTATTTTTATTATTTATTATTTTGTATGTTTCATTGCTCTTTCTTTTGTTCAACTCCTTATTTGCTTTTTCCTAAATTACCTCATGTCAAAGCCGTATACCTAAATGTTAGTCATCATTTAGCTAGTCATCATTTTTACTTGCGATTATAGGTACTATAAGGCAAGTCTTGCAATCGTGCAGAAAAAATATTTGATATAACAACTAAATATGACATTACGATGATAGAGAATACGAAAAAAGTGGGTCCTACAATTCTGTCTGTGTGTCTGTCTGTCTGTCCGTATTTGGATCTACAGCCTGAACCGCTTGACCGATTTTCTTCAAAATTTGCAGTTATTGTCTCTGGAATAGCCTACAGAGGGGTTTTGGAATTGGGTTTCTAGGTCTTGAAATAACGGTACCTGCCATACAACCGATATGACAATACCTATTTTTCTCGAAAACGGCTCTAACGATTTTGATAAAATTTTACGTGAGGTATTATTTTTTAATAACTGTTCTAATGATGTAAAAAACTTTTTTGGAGAAAGCCTAAAGACGGTACCCCCCATAGTACCGTTTTTTTTTTTCAAAACCGACTTTCTCGGTAATGGCTAACACGATTTTGACGAAATTTCATTAATAAGAAGTCCAAAGTTGTTTGAGAAAGATTGCATATCTACATTTGAAAAATTTAGTTCCTTCGAATTTTCATTAATTTAAAAAAAAAAAATTTTGTTTTTCCGAATATTTTCAAAACGATTTATTTGATTTATTTCAAATTTTTTGTCAATACATCTTTTAGCAAGATCTTAAAACTTGTGTACTTGAATTTTGAAAACCTCACTTTTTAAGAAAATTAAAAATAAAAAACCAGTTTTTTAAAAAATGGCCCTAACGATTTTGATTAAATTTTAAGGGTTTATATGTATAAGCAATTGCAAAAAAATGGCGTTTTTAGATTTTCGCTTGAAACTTTTGGAATATTTAATTTAATTTTTTTCAATACTTTTCGTGATTTAATTCAATTTTCACAATTAATGTGTAGTTGGCAATCCTGTAAAACGAAATATATTAAGAACGAATACTAAAACCCTTGGCTCAGTCTTAAGATTTTGGTATTTTACTTAGCAAACGATCGCAAGTTCGTGCGACCCAGTCGTGCCCATTTTTTTATTTAGTAGCAAGAAACAATATCTACAATTTACATTCGATAAAAACTTACAACCATAACTTTCGTAATAATAATAATTTTTTTTATTTAATTTAATATAATTCAAGGGAAAGCTACTCTTAGAACTTATGCAACTATGATTCCACAGAACCAGGTAGCATAATAGCAAACAACCCCGATCTGATTACAAGGGAAAAATTAGTTTGGGCCATTAACAGCTTTGACCCATACAAATCCCCTGGACCTGATGGTATAATTCCAGCCGAACTTCAAAAGGCCGCGGACATTATTATCCCTGTCCTTGAAGTAATTCTTATCGGCTGTACCACCTTGAACTATATCCCCACTCAGTGGAGAGAAGTCAAGGTGGTGTTTATACCTAAGGCTGGGAAATCATCCCACGTAAACCCAAAAGATCTCCGACCAATAAGTCTATCATCTTTCCTTCTTAAAACTATAGAACGACTGATTGATATCCACCTGCGTACAGCTATAGATCCAAAATTGTTATCTACAGCACAACACGCTTACTGCAAGGGAAAATCTGTAGAAACGGCCCTACACACCCTGGTACGTACTATAGAATATTCCCTCCATTACAAAGAATTCACTCTGGCCGCCTTCCTCGACATAGAGGGCGCCTTCAACAACGTCAGCAACTCTTCAACTACAAAGGCACTGACGAAGCTCAAAGTAGATGATTCCATAGTGGAGTTGATAAATCTAATGCTAAAAAGCAGGAGAATCAACTCTACTCTAGGAAACTTCTCTGCAAAGAGATCTGTCAGTAGAGGAACACCGCAAGGCGGAGTCCTATCCCCTCTTCTATGGAATATAGTAGTCAATGAACTTCTAGTTGACTTAGAAGCTGAGGGATTCAAAGTGATTGCATATGCAGATGACGTCTCCATTGCGGTGTCCGGCAAACATGCTCACGTCCTTACGGACCTGATGCAGACCGCTCTAAATAAACTTGTAAAATGGGCGGGAAAATGTGATCTAGGGGTCAATCCTCAGAAAACTGAACTCGTTCTCTTCACCAGGAAATATAAAATTCCTCAACTAATAACTCCATCAACAAATGGAATCTCACTTGTACTTTCAAACGAAGCCAAATATCTAGGTATAATCCTAGACAACAAGCTAAATTGGAAAGCCAATATACAGGAAAGAATCAGGAAATCCACCGAGGCCTCATTTTCCTGCAAAAAAGCCATTGGTAACAAATGGGGTTTCTCCCCCCAAATCACCCACTGGCTCTACACCGCGGTCATCAGACCAATACTCACATACGGAGTAGTGGTATGGTGGACCGCTCTTGATAAAAGTACCTACTGCGACAATTTAAGCAAGGTCCAACGAACAGCCTGTCTGTGTATAAGCGGAGCACTGAGATCAACACCCTCAGCTGCACTAAATACACTCCTTAACCTCACACCACTAGATATCTTCAGCAAACAAATGGCCGCCAGTGCAGCCACTCGTATGAGAGCTATCTCCCAATGGACCGATAACAACATCGGTCACGTTGCAATCCTGAATTTATTCGGATCAATCCCCTGTCACTCCGACTACACACCATCCCCCAATTGGTTTTTGATAATAAGTTCCAAGTCTCAATCCCACCGAGAACGACCTGGGACGACGAAGAATTTTTGAGAGATGATTCAATTCATTTCTATACAGATGGTTCAAAAACCGAAGAAGGGGTAGGCTGTGGGGTGTACTCAAACCGACTTAACGTAAGTCTCTCGTTCCGCCTTCCAAACCATTGTAGCGTGTTCCAAGCGGAAATTCTGGCGATCAAAGAGGTCCTATCATGGCTAAGAGAAAACGTGATATCCTCAATGAATATCCGGATTTTTTCAGATAGTCAAGCAGCCCTCAAATCACTCGGCGCTGTTTCTACGAACTCAGTAACTGCCCTTAACTGTCGCCTATCTCTTAGGGAGATGGCTGAACAGTTCAATATTCACCTTATTTGGGTGCCGGGGCACAGAGATATCGTGGGTAACTGCAAAGCCGATGAACTCGCCAGAGAAGGAACCGTTCTACCGATCTCAACCAGCAGGTTGAATATTGGTATACCAATCGCTACATGTAAACTTATGCTAAAGCAAGAGGCAATGGATAGAACAAATCATAGGTGGTACAATATCACCACGTGCGTGGCAACAAAACGGATATGGCCAGGTCTAGATCCAAAACGCACAAGACATTTGTTATCAATTGCCAGATTGCAAGTTAGCTCCGTAATCAATGTCATCACCGGACATTGTCTGATAGGAAGACACGCCATAAGACTTGGCGTTCCCTCAAATGACTTCTGCAGAAGTTGCTTAGATGAGGAGGAGGAGGAGACAATCCCACACATCCTCTGCTCATGTCCTGCACTCTCTTTTAAAAGAAAGCGGCATCTAGGAAAATATTTTCTTGATGATCCAAGCGATCTGGCACACACAGATCCCCTGCATATCCTTCGCTTTATTAAAAGCTCCAAATGGTTTTGTTAAGTGAGGTACTCCCTCGCATAATACCTATGGTATCAGAATGGACCTAATATTGGTCTAAGTGTGTCAGTTTGTTTTCCTGACAGCCATTTAAACCTAACCTAAGGGAAAGCTACAAAATAAACCCTGATTCAAATCTTAAACCTAAGTATTGCAAAACTCCTAAGTCAATGTTTTTTTATGAAGGAAGCGAACTTTATAAATCAATTCGCCAGATCAATTAGTAGTGGAGTCCCCAAGGGTCTTAACCTCGGAAAATTGTTACAGTGAATGGATTTTTTTGGTTGAGGCATTTTGTTTCTTAAGGTATAAGTTCAAAAGTTTACCAAATTTTTTTTTTGTGCTTTCAATTTTTTCATTATTTAATTGAAAAAAATATAAACGGGTGTCAGGTAACTCGTGTTATATACTTTGGAATGTGATTTTTGGTCATATTCTAAGAAAATATTTGTTATACAGTAATGTCCGTTTCTCAACTTTGACATCACTTTTTGACTAGAGAATTTTATATTTATTAGATTTTACAGTCTCAGTGTAAATGTCATATCAACTATATTCTCAAGTAAATTTATTATTAATTTGTTTTATAACATTGTGACATGGAAATTTTATATACTACATTCTTATTCATTTAATAGAAAATATTGTTGGGGTGATAAAAAAGTTCGGTGTAAGTTAGATTTGGGCAATTTAATTTTTTTTTTCACTTATAAGATCTCTAACTTCCACATAATTTTAATGGGTCGGTCGACCCGTTCCCGAGTTATGGCATTTTTCCTGAATGTTATCTTTGTCCATATAAAATACAAGTATAAGTCAACAAAAAAATGAAACAAATCAATCCAAATGCATCACTTGAGAACGGTTCGACTAATTGTAACCAAATTTTTGTGGTAGCTTAGAGCATATCTGTGAACGGTTTTTATAAAAAAAAAACGTAATCGATTGACCTGTTTCCGAGTTATGACATATTTCCTGAATGTGCAGCAATTGTTCTATTTGATGAATGTACAATGAGCCAAAAAAATCTCGGGAAGCAGTAGATAGTACAGTGAAAGATTTACGTGGCAATCAACAACTCTTCGGTGGTGCATTGGTATTATTGTCTGGTGATATTCGCACTCGCAAACTCAGAAACAACAACAATTATAGGATTACAGAAAGCTAGTCAACAGAGGTTTTGCTGTGGAAACACCATGGTGTTGATTATACAAAGAGTGTCAACGGATGCATCTAGCACGATGATAAATCGATAAGAGACAATAAATTGTTTTAAAGAAAAACTCTGCAATAGTTGTTCGGAACATCGGAACACGGCGCTCATAAACAGAAATTAAAAATACTAACTACACTTTTCTCATTCACGTAATTTTACTTGTATGTTCTTAAAATCACAATCTAATTGAAGTTTCGATAAAAATAGAGTTCATTGAATTAAACCGTTTTTTATCATTTAAGACTAACCTTTGTTCCACAAAGCGGTGACCCCGTACTTAGTTTGACACGAGCAGAAGCGATATCCACAGATATAACCATAATTTTTAATTTGCTACTGGTACACTATAGGTACATATTTATTGTGTAACACGTGTAGTCGAAAGATTGCCTGTGTTTGAATAATGACGGTAACAACAGCACAGGTTACAACTGCAAAATGCATCACCAACTACCACAGTAGCTGCACTTACATATACAAAGTGGGCAGGAAACGTTAGTTTTCCTTCAGCAACGAGATTCACAAAGTGTCTGTTAGAGTTTCGTCATTCTGGTGCACAAGACCTGAGTTGTGGTTTTCCCAGATTGAATCTCAGTTTTCCACATCAGGTGTTACAGCAGACACCACAAAGTACACGGTAGTAGCTGCTATAGAAAGTAGTGTCCTCGCTGTGGTAAGTGATATTAATCTGCACCCACCAACTGTACAAATATAAGACACTCTGCAAAAACAGACTCATCGAAAGATACGAAAGAAACTCCTTCAAGAAATTGATTTAAATGATAAGAGGCCATCACAGCTCTTGCACGAAGTGCGAGATCTTGCTGGAAACAAGTTAAGTTACGATCCACTAAAAGCATTGTGGATGCAGCATTTGCCATCCGCAAGGAGAAGTATATTAGTTACCTCTGTCAAGCTGGTGAAGTGACTTTCTCGGATCGGAACAAAATTTATGTGTAGTTTAGGTGCTTATTATTTGCTAGTTATTTGCTAAAAAATTAATTTTTTTGCTCCTCCCGTTTAATTATAAAAATCCACATTTCCAGCTTGACGTCAAGCCGGCAAAGCAATTTTTTCAGGAAAGGTTTAGAGACCGGGTGTTTTCACCATATTTTTTTGCTATATTTGCTCTAAAAAAAATGCTAATTAAAAAAAATTTTCTTAGTTTTTTTCTTAATTTTTTTTTTTTGAAAAATTGATTTTTTTATATTTTCATCTACTAATTATTTGCTCCTCGTAAAAACAAAAATTTTATTTTTTGCTCTTCCCGTTTAACTACAAAAATTCACATTTCCAGCTTGACGTCAAATTGGCGAGGCAATTTTTTCAGGAAAGTCTTAGAGATCGGGTGCTTTCACAAGATTTTTTACTTTTGGAAAAATAAAACAAAATTTTTTTTTGTTGTTTAAGAAAAAATTTTTTAAGTTTTTCAGCAAAAAATAATTTTGTTTTATTTTTCCTAGAGCAATTAAATAGCAAAAAAAGAATATGCTAAAAAAATGTTAGCAACAAAAAAAAATTTGAAAAAAATAGAAAAAAATTTTTTGTAATCACCAAAAAAAAATTTTTGTTTTATTTTTCCCAGAGCAATTAAATAGCAAAAAAGAATATGCTAAAAAAAATGTTTGCAAAAGAAAAAAAAATTTTGTTTTCAGCAAAAAATAATTTTGTTTCATTTTTCGTAGAGCGATTAAATAGCAAACAAGGAATATGCCAAAAAACTGTTTGCAAAAAAAAATTGAAAAAAATTGAAAAATTTTTTTGTAATCAGCAAAAAAAAACTTTGTTTTATTTTTCGTAGAGCAATCAAATAGCCAAAAAAGTAAATGTTAAAAAAATTTTTGCAAAAAAAAAAATTAAGAAAAAAACTTAAAAAAATTTTTCTTAAACAACAAAAAAAAATTTTGTTTTATTTTTCCAAGAGCAAAAAAATAGCGAAAAAATCTTGTGAAAACACCCGATCTCTAAGACTTTCCTGAAAAAATTGCATCGCCAGCTTGACGTCAAGCTAGCTGGAAATGTGAGTTTTTGTAGTTAAACCGGAAGAGCAAAAAATAAAATTTTTGTTTTTACGAGGAGCAAATAATTAGTAGATGAAAATATATAAAAATCAATTTTTAAAAAAAAAAAAATTAAGAAAAATTTTTTTATTAGCAAAAAAATTTTTTTTCGTTTTTTTTAGAGCAAATAATTAGCAAAAAAAATATGGTGAAAACACCCGGTCTCTAAACCTTTCCTGAAAAAATTGCTTTGCCAGCTTGACGTCAAGCTGGAAATGTGAATTTTTATAATTAAACGGGAGGAGCAAAAAAATTAATTTTTTAGCAAATAATTAGCAACTAAATTACACATAAATTTTGTTCCGATCCGAGAAAGTCACTTCACCAGCTTGACAGAGGTCTTTCAGAGGCGGTACACCAGGCCGATGTCGCATGTGGTCGGTTGAGCTTGATATCAATATAGCGGAAGCACCAACTTGTCACCGTGACTAAACGACCGATGTTGGAATATTTATTAAGAAGCCCTTATGCTCCAACGTCGTTCACCACTTTAACAGGAGTTCGCATGTGCAATGAGGCTACCACAGCTACCTCTTTAATGGGTTTCGGCCAGTCATTCTCCGCTCTCCTAAGCCACTCTGGACCATTCCACCATATGTTGAGGTCCCTCAGCTGAGAGGGGTATACACCACGAGAAGCTACGTCGGCCGGGTTACTATTACTGGGCACGTATCTCCAACTGTCCATATCAGTGAGCTCTTGGATTTTTGTAATCCGGTTGCGACGTACTGTTTATGCTGTCCAGGGTTCGATTGAATCCAGCTGAGAGCCGTCTTAGAGTCAGACCAGCAGAAGGTTGTTATCAACTTGAATTTTAATGTTTCCCGTACTTAAGCGACCAGTTTCGAAGCGAGGAGTGCTCCATTAAGTTCCAAACATGCGACGGTGATCTTCTTTAAGGGTGTGACTTCGGTTTTGGCCATGAGAATCGACACTTTGGCTTCACCATTAACTGTTTCAACTCGCAAATAGGTGACGGCAGCATAAGCAGTGGTGGACGCATCGGAAAACACGTGAAGCTGATAGTTCAATACATCTGGTGACGAACAAACCCATCTTGACCTTGATGTCATCTATCAAAGGAAACTCTTCGCGAAATTGAATCCAATTCTGTAGCTGGGGTTTTGGAAGTGGATCATCCCAAGAAATTCCAGTCAGCCACAGCTGTTTGCACATGATCTTGCCTAGTATAATTACTGGAGCTAACAGGCAAGTTGGGTCATAAATTTTGGCGACATCGGACAGCTGTTGCCGTTTAGTAATTGCTGATGAGACTCTCGTAACGTTGACCTTGTAGCCAATGCAGTCACTTTCACAAAACCAATAGATGCCAAGAGCTTTGGTTTCACGGTCCATATTAAGCTCACAACAGGTTTCGACTAACTGTTCGCCAGAGCTTATACCCTCCAGGAACTCGGCGGAGTTCGAATTCCATTTTCGTAACAGAAAACCCCCTCTTTGTAGCAACTTCTGTAAATACTCTTGTACTTGTTGAGCAGTCTCTACAGAATCAGTGCCATGGATACAATCGTCCATATAAAATGACTCTCTTAGTACTTGAGCCGTTACCGGAAAGTCAGCTTCTTCATCGTCGGCCAAAGTTTGGAGTACCTTGATTGTTAGATACGGTGAGCAGTTCAAACCGTATGTGACCGTAAGTAATCTGAATGCAGCTGGAAGTCCTTCAGTATCCGTCCACATAATTCGCTGCATATCAGCATCATCTCGCTGCACAAGGATTTGCCTATAGCATTTTTCGATATCTGCCATAAATCCTATTCGATGAGTCCGCCATTTTAGACAGATGGCCGAAAGCTCTCTGAAGTTTTGGTCCAACATGAAGACACACATTCCTTGTGCGAACTTTCTAGCGTTGCTGAAGACAACCCTTAATCTTGTTGTGGAACTAGATTCCTTGTAAACGCCATGATGTGGAATATAGCATACGCTTTGGGGTGTTTCTTCTTCGTACACGGCTTCCATATGTCCCAGAAGCTGATATTCTGACATGAACTCTTGGTGAACTCAGTTTAAGGGAGTCTTCTCTAGAATCCGCCAGCATTGTCAAATCAACAGACTCTTTAAATGGGTTCTTGACGACGTACCGTCCAGAACTGGTGCGTTGTACCGTTTTCTTAATAAATTCTTCGCAGTAGAGTTCATCCTGAGTCATTTTGGATATAGATTCCACTCCCTCATTCTCGTTGAACTTCCACATACACTGAACTAGGTCAGCCAGTTCTACGTGAGAAACAGCGCAAACCCTTGTACACGCCTCTCTCGTTTCTTCTTGGGGCAATCGTCCGTGGATGACCCATCCTAACTGAGTACTTTGTGCTACAGGAGCACCAATAGCTGATTGTATGATTTCACCATGTAAGAGTGAACCATGGAGATCCGCTCCCAGAATGACATCGATAGGACCGTGAAAGCTTGGATCTGCCAATTCAAGATCCAACAAGTCACTAAATGGTTTGGTGTCAATTCGCCAAGTAGGCATGAGATGACCCAAACGTGCTAAAATTAATGCTCTGCTACTTACTTTGAATGTCGGCTCTATCAGAGAGTTGATGACGAACTCAACCAGACCTGTTGACATACCAACACTCTATCCCCCTACCCCCGTAACCGGCACGAGGAGCCGAAATCGACGCAGACGCAGTTGCTGCACCGCATACTCGCTAATAAATTACGCTTGTGAACCACTGTCCAACAGAGCTCGTAGTTTAAGCTGGTGCCCAGTGGCAGATTGTACCCGAATTTGAGCTATAGCCAGCAGAACCGGATCTAACTTCATCAATGATTTGTCTTCGATAGATGTTTTAAGTGGAGTTTGAACAAGGCTAAGTTCAGAGGTGTCGGTCATGCGCAAATGGTGTGTTGTGACGATGTAGTACGGGAGGTAGCGTATCAATTTTTTTAGGAATTTTATACCAAATGAATTTTGCTTCAAACAGTTGTTTAATGTTCGGAAATCAGTAAAGTGAGCGTCAGCTGTCGCACTAGTGGTGGAGCTAAGGGTGACAGCATGAAAAAGTCATTGGAAAAAAATTTTCTTGAATGAATTTTATACCTAGCGAAACTTTATTGAATTATTGTTTTGATCATATATTTTAAAAAAATTATCGTCAGCTGTGTTGCCGAGCGGGGGTTCAATGTAAGTCACGAGTATGAACTTCATTTAAAATCTGAAAAATAAACTGATTTTATACCTCATGAAATTTATATATCTCATTTTTTGTACTTTTAAAATAATAAAGAAAACTGTCAGCTGTACTTTTGACGGGGAAACACCGTCAGTCGATGATTCTGACTAGGTTTATTTAATATAAAAAACTAGGAAAAAAAGATTAAAAAAACTTTCCAAGAAAAGTAAAAGAAACACGTCCACTCGCTTTTCGTTATAATCGGTTTGTATTTTTCTTGTATATAATCCAGAGGTCAAAAAGAACAAATTCTATGTTTTATGTTTACATTTGGTTTGACATTAATTGTTTGTGGATTGTATTTGAAATTTAAGTATTGTTCGATTAACTAATTTAGTATATACTAATTCAAATTCATATTCTTTAGTTTAAGTTAAAAGAACATTGTACTTTCGTACATTCTCCCGCCTCCGAAAGTTGTAAGTACAATCACGTCTGGAGCAACCTATTTTATTTCGAACTGTAGTACCGACATCGTGCAGTTGATTCTTCAGATGGCCTTTGACAGTTGACTGCATTCTTTGATTGGTATAAATAACAACGGTGGTACTCTTCTTGCTCATGCATACATGTATGGAGACAGAAAAGAGATTAGTACATTAAAAAAAAAAAAACATAACTGGACAACACGATAAAATGGTACAACAAATACTACTAAGAAATTTTAAAATTGTTTCCTTTCACTTAGGCGTGTGTACAGCATCGGTAGTGTACGTTGCCTTGCGTAAGATGTATTTCCATTCATCGTTTGTTTCATTCTTCCTTGTTGCTTGTTCTTATGTGAATTCACTATAGTATTTTGCAGTGAAGGTGTGAAGGAGCATGGTGCCGGCCACAGAGTAGATAATACAGAGTATCCACTTCCACCCCTTCAACCCGAAACAATCGCAAAAAATTTTTCAATATGGCGTCCTATTTCTGAGTTTGAGGCTCTGTGCTTACTAGTATGAACTGTAAAAACTTAACAAAACGCCTGCATCGGTATGAAATTTTTTACTAATTTTTGTCTTTTTCAGTGAAATACTGGTCAAAATGGAAAAAAAAGTTATTTCCTGCAACTTAAATTAATTTTTCTAAATTCTAGGCTGTATGAAAATTAAAAATTATGGATTTTTTTTGCAACCAAAAAAAAATTTTTTACTTTTCAATTTCAACTGACTTTGATCTGTGGGAAGTGAAACCGCACCCGGAAAACCGCACTGGCCTTCACTTCCCACAGATCAAAGTCAGTTGAGTTTGAAAAGTAAAAATTTTTTTTTTTGTTGCAAAAAAATCGATAATTTTTAATTTTCATACAGCCTAGAATTTAGAAAAATGAATTTAAGTTGCAACTTTTTTTTCCATTTTGACCAGTATTTCACTGAAAAAGACAATTTAATAGGATACTTTAACTTCTAATGTAATTTTACAAGATTAATAATGGGGGGATAGTTTTTCTGAGGTGTGCTCGTGGTGAGGTCCAGATTGCAAGTGAACGAGTAGATTGCGTGGAGATAGGAAATTGACATCTGACCAATCCGAAAGAATGTGTCATGGCTGAAACAGGAAGAAATCCTCTTTCTTAGCTGCCTGTCATCTGTCAGTCAAAACAGTTTCCTCCACACTTATTTTGGAGTTGTCCTGAGTCGCCTCTTCTGTTGCAAGCGTTCGGACCGCCTATTGGTTGTAGAGGTTGAACTGAAACGAACTTGCTTCCAATGGACCCGACTCGACTGAGTCCCTGGAATGCTGGATGTGGATGCTGTACTTGCAGGTTCGGCTTCCTCAGTTTCAGCCGATGTAGAAAGGTGTGGCATATTACCTAGAGAGCGAGCTGATGATGTGAGATCCTTGACTGGTGGCGATGTTGGATTCGTCTCGATATCTGAGTTCTCTAAACCATTATTAATTCTCATTAATTGGCGACGAGGATGGAGGAACTACTGTTGGAACAGCAAAAACAGTGGTTTACACCGATCATGAAGCAGAATGCAGACAGCATGCGGGAGCTCATCAAGAGCTTAACCGGTGCAACGACCATGAACCAAAGCCTGCCTAACCATTCGGAAACCATGAACATAGGAGCATTCCCAGATTCGAAGCTTTCGACCCAGCCAAGGCAAATTGGGAAAACTATTTTTTCCAGCTCAAACAGCACTTCGAGGCACACGCGGTCACAGATGACAATTTGAAGAAATCATATTTCTTATCATCGTGCGGCGATCACCTTCTAAACCTTTTAAGAAACTTGTGCGAGACATCGGACGTAAGTACATATACATTTTCTAAGCTAACCTCAAACCTAACATCGCATTTTCAAACCAACCAACATATACTCGCGTCGAGATGCAAATTCCTCCGCCACAAAATGTCACCCAATCAAAATTATAGCGATTGGATCGCTGAATTAAAAGGAATAGCGAAACATTGTGCATTTATCTGCAAAAAAGACGGCTGCAACCAATCGTATGGCGATTATATGATTAGGGACATGATTGCGTTTTACACACCCCACGAGCACGTCCGACTGGCAGCGACACAAGATAAAGACCCGACATTAGAGAAACTACAACAAATCATCACAGGCTTTGAAACATCTCAACTTGCCTCTTCGATATTAAAGGACAGTGGAAAAAACTCAGCAGTCACGTCAGAGGTAAACGCTATTTATGGAAACTCAAGTAAGTCAAATCAATTTTTTTTGAATCGCAAGTCATGCCCCGATTGCCACGTGAGCCACGATAGGAATAAGTGTAAACTTCAAGATTCGATATGCGACAAATGTCATCGTAGGGGCCATATACAAAGCGTTTGCATGGCAAGTCAAAGTAAAATAGAAAATTCACATAAAGATTCACGTTCACGTTCTCGCTTTAGTAAAAGAGATTTTTCAAAAAAAAAACGTGGGAACTCTCGTTCTGATACATCGCGCTCAGTAAGTCGTCAAAATAGCTCTAAGAGCAGTCGTCACCGTCACGAAAATGAAACTGCTCTTTCTATTTACCAGCTGGAACAGGCAGAGATCTGTACGCCTACAGGGACAATCGATAACCCTCCGATCAATAGCAAATTAATGGTTTCACTCTCGATTAATGGCTCTCCATTTGATTTTCAGCTAGACACAGGTGCGTCTTGCTCGTAAGTTGGCATGCAAGGCTATAAAAAATTAGGTCAACCTATCTGTCATCGCACTGATAAGAAACTACGAGCATACGGAAATGTTGAGGTACCAGTCAAAGGCATTGTTCACGTGAATGTCACGTGGAAGCAAAGCACACTCACTTTGCCACTCATGGTCGTTGAAAACGAGCAGGGTTCTAATATAATGGGATTAGATTGGCTAAAAAGCTTTAAGTTCTCCCCACGAAGCTTATCAGAAGAACACGTTTTACAAACAAACGACGAAGGTAGAGAGGAACTTGCGGTTAAAGCAAAATTATTGTGCGAATCGCACAAATCAGTGTTTAGCCCTGGATTACGACGCAGTACGCAATTCGAAGCACATCTTAAGCTCAAAAGCGGTTCTCACCCTAAATATGTGCCTTTTCGTCCAGTTCCCTTTGCTCAGAAGTCAATTGTTAAAGGCGAAATAGACAGAATGATTCAACTTGACATACTCCGAGCTCCGACCCGTTGAAACGAGTCAATGGGCAACTCCGATAGTGATAGTAGGCAAATCAAATGGCTCGATCCGCTTATGCGGCGATTACAAAGTCACGATAAATCCCCAACTAGAAATCGACCGCCATCCGATGCCCAAGAAGGAGGAACTTTTTCATCGCATTCAGGGTGGGAAACACTTTACCAAAATTGACATGTCTGAGGCATACTTACAAATTCCTTTAGACAAGAAATCAAAAAAAAATGTGTGTCTTATCAACCGAATTTAGATTGTTCGAGCTTCAAAGACTACCGTTCGGTACATCAAGCTCCACCGGGATTTTCCAGAGATTTATGGACCAATTGACATGTGATCTAAAATTTTGCGCCGTATACATACATTGATGATGTGATAGTGTCAGGTAGAACTTCGGGGTGTCGTGACATAAGGCCAAGTGACATAAGGCCAAATTTGAATGTTTGGCCTTATGTCACTTTGCGAAAGCGACATAAGGCCAAATTTTAGGAGTTGGCATTATGTCACTTTCCCAAAGCGTCATAAGGCCAATATGGCCTTATGTCACTCAGAAATCAGAAGTGGTTGTACCTGGATTCCAAGAACAAAGTTCATATTCCATAACTTCAAGCAAAAGACGAAAAATAGTTAAATATTCATGTGTATATTGTAAGTATTTTCATAAGTATTTAATTTTATTATTATTAAACAAGAAAGGCATATACATATACAACAAACAACAACATAAAAGCATTCCAATGAAAATAAACGCTAAGTCAAAACAAATCTACAACAATTCAAAAAAGATTTTATACTTTCTAAAATTAACAAAAAATTTGGGTGGTATTCGTCACAATTTGTCTGCAAATTGGAAAGAGAATTGGATTATGATTTTTAATATATAAAAGTGGACAGCAAAAGAACGAAAGTGCAGTCCTCTGTTATGAATTGTATTTCTGATTAAATACATGTGATGCATTGTTTTATAAAGGAAGATACCTACAGTTATAATTAAAAATGCGAGTGCATAAATACAGAATATTTTTAAGTATCATTGATACAAAGAGATATGCTTTCAATTAGTTAAATTTAAAGATATAAGTTAAAAAGCTTTTACAAAACATTCGCCGGGAATTTTGTAAAATATTTTTTTAGTTTTGTTTTCAAATCTTTAGGTTTTTAGCTTAAGGTAAAGTAAAAGCAAAAAATTCGAAAAAATTCCCGGCGAATGTTTTGTAAAAGCTTTTTAACTTATATCTTTAAATTTAACTAATTGAAAGCATATCTCTTTGTATCAATAGCCGAGTTTTATTGGGAATCTGTATTCACTTCAGCAAAACATCGCAGAACATTGCACATGGGAAAACAACAACTCTAAGTGAACAACGACGATAAGTGAATAAAAATTAGTCTCTTGCAGAAGTGAACAACAGGGATGGCTGGTAAATCGAGTTTATGGAATAGAGTTGCATTAGTGAGTACAGCGTTTTATTGAGCGTATTAGTGAAGTGAATATAAAAAAATCCCAATGAAACACGGCTAATGATACTTAAAAATATTCTGTATATAATGCATTCGCATTTTTAATTATAACTGTATCTTCCTTTATAAAACAATGCATCACGTGCATCAAGCAAAATTATGATAAGAAGTTAATAATGGAAAAATGTTTTGTTCAAATACAAGGTGTCTCAAAAGAAAGTTCACATTTAAATCTTTTTTTAAAAGAAAAGTCTTAGCTTTATTGAAAAAATGTTTATTTTATATTGAAGTACACTGTTTGGGAATTTATTTTTTAAAAATAACATCGTCCAAATGTAAACCGTTGCGCTCTCGGCATTCATTTAGTCGGGCACTAAAATTGCCTATGACAGCTCGGCAGGTAGTCTCCGTGATGGCTGTTTCGTTTTCGGCTGTTCTTGATGTTCTTGGTCGCCCAGATTTTGGTTTCTCCAGAGTTGACCCAGTCTCTTCAAACTTCTCAACCCATTTTGCAATGAGACGAGTGCTAGGCGCATCATTTAAGTGACGAATATGTCGAATACTGCAGAATTTTCTACGCGCTACAGTGAATTACCGTTTTTGTAAAACTCACGTACGCACAACGCACGGTCCGCACCAGAGAAACGCTCCATAGCGACTAAATTCCCAAGAGCCAGACTACCGACTGACATACCCCCCGCGCCCCTCAGAATAGTTGCTTTCGCGTAATAAGATAAGCAAATGTGAACTTACTTTTGAGACACCTTGTATAAGTAAGGGAAGTAAGCTTACATGATTGTCTTGCGAAAAATGAAAGTGCCGTCCAAAAGATTAATTTTTACACAATTAAAAAGAAGAATGTTAATGAGCGCAACATGTAAAAAGCGAGATGTTGATAACAATCCTAGCGGCATAAACAAACAATAAATTGAACAGTTGGCCTTATGTCCCAAAAAAAGTTGGCCTTATGACGCTATGGGAAAGTGACATAAGGCCAACTCCTAAAATTTGGCCTTATGTCGCTTTCGCAAAGTGACATAAGGCCAAACATTCAAATTTGGCCTTATGTCGCTTGGCCTTATGTCACGGCACCGAACTTCGGCTGAACATTTACAAAATTTGAGAACGGTCTTAGAGCGTTTTGAAAAACATGGCTTAAAGTGCAATCTTTCTAAATGCCAATTTGCACAAGCAGAGGTTGACTATTTGGGTCACATTATTGACAAAAATGGAATACGTCCCTCAGAATCGCGTCTGAAAGCGATAATAGATTTGCCTAAGCCGACCAATCTAAAAGATCTGGAATCATTTCTTGGAAAAATGAACTAACTACTACCATCAATTCATAGCCAATTTCGCTTAAATTGCAGGCCTGCTCAATAAACTCCGTGCAAAAGATATGAAATTTATCTGGTCGAGAGAACAACAACAATCGTTCGACACCCCAAAAGAGGCAATAATTCGTGAGACAAAACTGGTTCATTATCGGGAGGATTTACCATTGTCATTGGCGACAGATGCATCATCCCACGGCATTGGCGCTGTCATATCCCATCCTCGTCGCCAATTAATGAAACTTCGTGGGTTTAAATAGTTCAATATAATTTAATACGATACTTCAACTTCTAATGTAATTTTACAAGATTAATAATGGGGGGATAGTTTTTCTGAGGTGTGCTCGTGGTGAGGTCCAGATTGCAAGTGAACGAGTAGATTGCGTGGAGATAGGAAATTAGTATCTGACCTATCTGGAAGAACGTGTCATGGCTGAAACAGGAAGAAATCCTCTTTCTTAGCTGCCTGTCATCTGTCAGTCACAACAAATTGTATGAAATTTTGATTTGAGTTTAAATTTTCGTGTTTTTGAAGAACAGCATACATTTCAGGAATACATTTTTTATATTAACGCCGATTGTTCCGGGTATTTGTTTGACGGTAAATAACAAATTTTCGCGATGGGTCGTTTGAAGTTTCCGTTTTGTGTTTTAACCGTGACAACGTGTACAAGTCCATCCGTTCCCGCGTGAGTGTCCTCGATTCGGGCAAGACTCCAGTAAGTCGGTGCAAGCCGCTCATCTTTCAGCAATACTAGGTCTCCTATTTTGGGAGCTTCTTGCACTTGTGTCCATTTCGGACGTTGCTGCAACCGTGCAAGGTATTCGGAACTCCACTTTTTCCAAAACCCTTCCGCCAGCGCTTGTACTCTTTTCCATCGGTCGATATAAGTGATGTTGTTGTTGAGCTCGCCTTGTGGCACAGCATGTAAAGATTCGCCTACGAGAAAATGCGCAGGAGTTAGCGCATTCAAATCATCTAAGCTGTCGGAGAGCGGGGATAAGGGTCTCGAATTCAAGCACGCTTCTACCTGAGTTAGAAGCGTTGTGAGCTCCTCAAAAGTAAGCCTTTCGGTTCCAACAACTCGCTTCAAATGGTAGTTCACCGATTTCACTCCCGCTTCCCATAATCCACCAAAGTGTGGAGAAGCTGGGGGAATAAAGTGCCAATTTGTTCCATGATTTGCAATTTTTTCGGCAATATCCTTCCATTCGTGCTTCGCGTCCTTCAACATTTTGGCTAATTCGTTATTAGCGCCGACGAAATTTGTTCCACAATCGCTGTAGATTTGTTTGCAGCTACCTCTCCTTACCGTAAACCGTCGAAATGCTGCTAAAAATGCTTGGGTGGTCAGGTTCGACACGACTTCCAAGTGAATGGCTTTTGTTGCCAAACAGATAAATACTGCAAAATACCCCTTAAGTATTTTAGCACCTCGAGCTTTCCAGCTTTTTATTTCGAAGGAGTCCTGCGTAGTCAACTTCTGTATGACTGAACGGTCGTGACATCTGAACTCTCGGTGCATGTAGATTTGCCATCAACTGCTGCATTTCCGATGCCTTTTGCCGGTAGCAAGAAGTGCATCTATGAAGCTGGTATTTCACGCTTCTTCGTATCTGGCCAATCCAGTACTTTTGACGGATGTAACTGATCATCTGTTGGATGCCGCCATGCAAGGTGTTCTTATGAGCATCTCTGACAATCAGGTTCGTAAAATGGTGACTATTTCGAAGTAGTATTGGATGTTGCGCGTCGTAGGGGAGGAGAGAATTCTCCAAGCGTCCTCCAATTCTCAAAAGTCCTTCAGCATCAACGAATGCGTTCAAAGTCTTGAGTGACTTGGGTATCTTCGAGGTTTCCAAAATTTGTTGAAGCTCTGCTTTGAACATCTCTTTCTGTGCGGCCTTAACGACGATGATACGCGCTGCTTCCAGTTCGTTTGGAGTAAATTGGCCATCAGAAATTGCTTTTCGTCGACATTTTGTTGCGAAACGACAACATGTGGCGATAGCTCGAATCACCTTCAACAAATTCGAACAGTCGCAGATGGTCTGAAGTATGCGATCATCCTGACTGACTTGAGCACTTAGTACCTTAACCGTACGTCGTTCCTCGTCAGTTTCGATGTCAACAGGTTGATGCGGAACATCGAAAGTCCATTGCGTGCGTAAAAATTCAGGACCAATCCACCAAGTCTGCAATGACGACAGTTCTGCTGGATACAAACCTCTAGACGCCAGATCGGCTGGGTTATGAAGCGTTGCAACATGTCCCCAGCAATCGATCCCCACTAGCCGCTGAATTTCGGATACTCTGTTGGCAACGAACGTAGTCCATTTAGCGGGAGTGGCTGGTATCCACGCGAGCGCGATGGTTGAGTCGGTCCAAGTAAACATTTTGATGTCGGGAACAGCCAAAACGTCCTTCGTATACTGCATCAACTGCGCTAACACTACTGCTCCGCAAAGTTCCAAACGTGGAAGCGTGATCGTACGCTGACTTGGAGCTACTTTCGTCTTTGCCAGGAGCAAGTTAATATGGATATTCCCATCACTGTCTAGTACACGAACGTATACTACGGCACCGTATGCTTTCATAGACGCGTCACAGAATCCATGTAATTCTATATCCTTGTTGGTCTTGCTGATATAAATCCAGCGTGGTATTCGAAGTGTCTCGATCATAGGAAGTTCTCGATGAAAAGCATCCCAATCCTTCTTCAAAACAGCTGGAACCGGATCATTCCAATCACAACTTAGTTAACAAAGCCGCTGCATCATTAACTTTGCCGTGATGACGCATGGTGATATCCACCCAAGTGGGTCGAACAGTTTGGCTATGGTGGACAACATTGACCTTTTTGTTGTTGCTTCTGATGACTGCTGCACATTCTGATACGAAAAGTAGTCGTCTATCGGGAACCATTTGATGCCAAGGGTTTTGACATGATTTGACATGTTGAATGGCACCTCAAAGTCTAACTCTCGATCTGCTGCTGGTATGTCTTCGACGAGTTCTTTCACGTTGCTTGTCCATTTTATTTTTTTGGTCGCGTTTTGTTCGTGCTTCTTCCACAGTATCGGCACCACTGATGAGATCGTCCACATACATGTCCTCTCGGACAACCTTCGCGCCCTCCGGCAGGTTCGATTCTTCATCTTCGGCTACCCGCTTCAAAATTTTGATGGCAAGATACGGTGCACTTGCTGTGCCAAACGTTACCGTTTTAAGCCGAAACATCTTGATTGGAGATGAACGATCGTTTCTCCACAGGATCAACTGATAGTAAGTATCAGGTGTATCCACTAACACCTGCCTAAACATCTTTTCGATGTCAGCCGTAAATGTTATTCTGTGGGTTCGCCATCGAAGAACCAGATCGATAATGCTCGACTGTAATTTTGGGCCCACCAAAAGTCGATGGTTGAGCGAACTCCAACCCCATGGTCTTCGCTGTTGCGTCGAACACGACCCTCAGTTTCGTGGTGGAACTCGATTCCTTGAAAACTGCATGGTGAGGTAAAAAATAGTGGTATGGGGTTGCCAACACCGAGTCGCCGACGTGAATTTCTTCCATATGCCTTAGGGTTGCATATTCCTGTATGCATTTGGCTTAATCTGCCCGAAGAGTTGGGTTTGCCTCCAGCCTCTTCTCCAAGAGCAGGAATCGTCGGACCGCGCTCTGCTTACTGGATCCCATCGCTGGAAGATATCCACCTTTGAACGGCAGCTTCACTTCATAACGCCCGTCAGGAAGGCGTCTCGTATGTTCATCGAAATGCGCGTCGCATGCGATGTTCTCCTCAGTTTCATGTGTCTGGAACGGCAATTCTTCCATCTCCCAGAGTCTCTGCAGCTGAGAATTCAGATCAGAGGTCTCCACAAAACTGCGTATTTGCCGGGGATGTTCCGCTTGAACTCTCCCTAACACAATCCACCCTAACTGCGTCTTCTGAGCGGTTGGTCCGACTCCATCTGCAGGTCTTCTCACTTCTGGAAGGAGTATATCGGCATATACGTCGCTACCAAGAAGTATATTAATAGGTCCAGGAACGTGGAGATTTGGATCTGCCAACGTCAACCCTTTAAGGTGTTGCCATTTGTCAGGTACCATTTGCTGGGCTGGGAGATGGCCAGTCAGTGACTTGAAGACCAGTGCCTGCACCGCGCCTCCATAAGTTGATTTGCATGACGCAAGCTCAATATCAACGCATGTTTGCGTTGTGCCACTGCTGACTAACCCAAACCCTGACACCTCGACAAAGGTACGTCACTTTTTTAGCTTCAGTTGTTGTGCTGCATCTTCAGTGATGAAGCATGCTTCCGATCCTGGGTCGATGAAAGCTCGAAGATGGTGCTGACGACCATCGGCTGCTCGCACCTTCACAATTGCTGTCGCTAAAAGCACCTGGTGCGTTCTGCTACCATGCGACGTGTGGTAATTTAAAACTTGACCACTTGTAGAAGCTTGTACTTCTCTTGGTTCAAACTCCAGCGCGTTTGCGTTGAATGATGTAGGAGCTAGATTGTGACCTCTTGAAGTTGTTGCTCTTGACGGTGTCGTGCTATTTGCACGCACAGCTGCATGTTGGGCCACGTTAACATGCAAAAGCGTGTGGTGACGCTGTTGACAAAAGTAGCAGCAGCCAGGTGAGGGGCAATCCGGCGCAAAGTGCCCTGAAGAAAGGCAGTTATCGCAAACTCTCAGGCGTCGAGCAGTCTGCTTTCTTTCGGCTATGTCCATGTTCAGGAACCTCTGACACTTCCTTATGGAATGCTGTTGCAAATTGCATAAACTGCACATTCCCGACTCCCTATTAAAAGTTGGCCGAACTGCTGGCCTACCTACTTGCCTACTGGCTGGCTTTCCTCTTGGCTTAGATGCTGGCGTCGCAAACATCACCTTCGTGCTCTGAAGGCGAGAAGTTGGCGAGTTGTTGGCGTGTGTCTCAGCTTTCATTTTTGACGCGGAGCACATTTCCTGCTGGTCAGCGACCTCCAAAGTGCGGAAACGAGTGTCTAAAAAGTCAGAAAACTCCACGAATTTCGGCAAATCTTTCCTATTTCCCATCTTTTCTTCCCACAGCTTCTGCGTAGAAGACGGCAACTTCTGGTGCAGGAACCAAATGAGCACCGTGTCCCATTCAGCGTTGCCGCTGTGCCACTTTAGTGTCAGATTGACACTTTTTTTTAGGCTGTGCCACCGAGCCACCACCTTTCGGTCTGTGCCACTTTTTTAGCATTCCCCACAAGCAAAACTAAAGTTAGCACTTCACCATGCCATTTTTCCATACCTCTTCATATCTTTCATGCATACAAAAGTTACTCAAAGTACTCAAAGTTTTAAAGTTCAACATAGCACACACATTTGAACAAAAATCATTTAAAAAAACGAATCCCGAATATTTTACACATAAGTCAACGAATCAGCGGCCGAGGTTTTGCCGCAAAATATAGAGGAATTTCGTCGAAGTGTTTCTGATGGTTTTAGGCAAGGTGACAAACTGTCATGCGATTTCTTCAACATCATACTTGAAAAGATTGTAAGAAACTCAAACGTCAACACCAGAGGAACAATCTTTCAAAAGTCTGTACAATTACTCGCCTACGCAGACGATATTGACGTAATGTGAAAAAGAAGCGTGATGTCATAGATGTTTTTGCGAGTATTGAAACAGAAGCGGCAAAAATGGGTTTGATGTTCAATGAGGGCAAAACGAAGTTTATGTTGTCATCAAACAAGGACACTGAACATCGATGAATTGGACAGAACGTCAAAACAGACAGACATAACTTCGAGGTAGTACAGGACTTCGTCTACCTAGGATCCGCTATAGACACGGACAACAATATAAGTGCGGAGATCAAATAACTCTAGCCAACCGTTGCTTCTTTGGGTTAAGAAGGCAATTGAGAAATAAAACCGTCTCCAGAAAAATCAAGATAATCCTTAATCATCCCAGTCCTGCTTTACTGCGCGGATCCTTATAGAAAACGGGATAAACGAAAGCGGGATAAATGCTTCCGCGCCCGTAAAGCCGTAAATCCTTGGTCGTTTCGAAAGAAAAATTCTGCGAATGATCTTTGGTCCCGTATGCGGAGACAATGTGTGGAGAAGAAGATACAGCAACGAGCTGTATGAGCTGTACCGAGACATGGGCATAGCCAGAAAGTACGCATCGTGAGGCTACGATGGTTGGCCCATGTAGAGCGGATGGACCCAAACGCTCCGGCTCGACGCGTTTTCGAAAGATTATTGCAGGGAAATCGCGGAAGGGGAAGACCTCGTATATATACTTTGGTTCTGAAGCCGAAAATTGTGTTGTAAGCCAAGGATTAACCTAAAGTGAACTTGTTGAAATTAAGAAAAATATTCTAAGCTATTATAAAATACTTTGGGTTGAAATATTTAATCGATTTGACATCAAAAATGAAAAACTTTCTATTTGGAGGCATTAAGACCCCAAAGTAATCAAGTCGAAATAAGAGTTCACTTATTTTAAACTAGTTTCCGTTCTTAGTAATTCTACCATAAGTCCCGAAAAGGTAATCGAACAATATAAATTTTTTGGTTTGAAATAGGTAACATTAAAAATTGTTTGAATGAATACCTATTTTCCGACTTATATGAATTTGTTGCAAAAATATGAACCTTGCCTCATAGCAGTGCCTGCGCTGAGAAGGTTTTTCCAAGATAACTTTGATGAAAAGTACTCACCAACAGATTAAAAACTGAAACATGCTAAAATATGTTGGATTCCTTAAATTTAGTAAGCAAATGTGACACAGCTGAATGGAGTCTTGATGTGCTTCTTCGATATAGGGAAACAACCATCACAAGAGAGTTAAGTGTAATACGAATTCTTTTAAATAAATTATTATTTATCTCTTTTTTATTATTTATTCAAACTTTTATTTACTTATTTGTGTAAGTTATCAATAAAAAATGAGCTGTTAAATTTTTAGTTTTTATCTTACGTTGCAATAAACCTTAAAATGATTGGTAAGGTTATGTGTTTTCTTCAACTCCTATGAATTCGTTGGGATGTGTGAAATTTGTTCATACATTATTATGGTGTTGTTTCGTTTTTAATTTCAAGTGCCACCTTTTTTTCTCGAGTGCCACTTTTTTTGCTACTTTTCCAAAATATCCAACGGTAACGCTGGTCCCATTGATCCACCGGAACGTCCATGTTCTCCAGCGCTGACATACACTCCCGTGTAGTGAAAAACAACTCCTTTAAACCTGTTGCAGTTTCCCGGGCCATAGGAGACTGCCCAAACAAAGCCTGCATCTGTAAATGCACCAGAATGCGTTTATGATCGTAGTGTTCCTTCAGCAAATCCCACGCCTTTTCATAATTTGCCGCCTCGACCGACAAGTTCTGCAGAAAGCGCTCGGCGTCACCAACCAAACACGATTGCAGAAAGTGCAGCTTGTCTATATCGGCCAGTCTGTTGTTGTTGTGCACCAACGCTCCAAAACGATCGTGGAATGCTCGCCAGCTGGTGTAAGCACCATCAAACTTGGGCAAGTCGATGCGAGGGAGCCGTATCTCCGACCGAGATGACGACTGTTGAGACGTTGCGTCCAAAGATGCTGCCTTGTCGTCTGCTGTGCGCACAGGTTTGTGTCTTTCCAACGCCTCCATGAGCTCCACACGATAATCCATGGAAATGTCCATAATCTGGTCGTACACATCCAGAAGATCTTCCTTCTTCATTGTCGTCTCCAGTTGGTTTCCTCCTATGATGGCCTCTTTATAAACTTTTGACGTGGCGATGTCTTGCTCCAACTTAGCCAACCTTGCAGCCACATATGAGCGGGTCAGACGCTCTTTTGGAGACTTTTTAAAGTTGACAAGGTCTCTTTTTATGGTCGTGAGTAAACCACTTTGAAGCTCACCGTATTTATATGTCATTTTATATATTTGTTTTTTTCAGATAAAGAAACAATCAAAAAAAAAATGTGCAAACTCACATACAATCAGCTGCAGCTGCCGTCAAAATCTTGTATTTTCTTGGTGATGATTATTTGTTGCGCGACGCGACGATTATAGTCTTTGCAAGTAATTAGTTGTTAAATTACTAAAGGATTTTGTAAAAAAAATGCACTTTTGTATATATGTATGTACATAAACATATATGTATTCAATTAACTATTTAAGTTTTCACTTTATTGTCTAAAGTTTTAGTTCTTACACCCACACACACTTTTGTTAACGAAAGTTAAATAATTGTTTTTTGTAAGACGGTTTGTAAGGACCAAATGATTCTGACAAGGTTTATTCAATATAAAAAACTAGGAAAAAAAGATTAATAAAACTTTCCAAGAAAAGTAAAAGAAACACGTCCACTCGCTTTTCGTTATAATCGGTTTGTATTTTTCTTGTATATAATCCAGAGGTCAAAAAGAAAAAATTCTATGTTTTATGTTTACATTTGGTTTGACATTAATTGTTTGTGGATTGTATTTGAAATTTAAGTATTGATCGATTAACTAATTTAGTATATACTAATTCAAATTCATATTCTTTAGTTTAAGTTAAAAGAACATTGTACTTTCGTACAGTCGACAAACATGTCGCGCGCTCAACGCAAGTATAACATATATATATTTATTTATTCCGTGTAGGTTTCAAATTATATTAATATGTACTCTATCATCAAGGAATTTCAAACAGTAAAAGTCTCACTACTTTAGCGTACCTTTCCTAAAAATTATTATTCTGGCCTCCAGGTAGAATATACCTGGTAGAAATAACCTCTGGTAGTTGTGTCCGACCGAAGCTTCGGCTTCGGCTAGAAATCGACCTTCGGTCGGACACTATGTGGCAGCGTTAGAACCTTGCTCCAATCGGAGTAAATCTACTACCGCCATATTAATAAACGCAGAATAACTGAGTTTTCCTTATTCCATGGATTAAGTTAAAATTATACCATTTTCCATTTAATTAAAGCCACCATTATACCATTTTGCACTTAATCCATGGAATAAGGCTTAACCCAGCTATTCCGCGTTTATTAATACCGCGGCTACAGTTTTGAGAAAAAAAATTAATTTACTCCACCACTCCGGTTTTTTGAAATCTACTCCTTTTGAATTTTTTTTTTATTTTTTAGCCGAATCTCAGGAAAGTAAATTACAATCTTGTATTATTCAATTTTGCAACCAACCCTCACCTTGAAGCTGAACTGAATAAAAAGTTTTATACTGTTCTGAATGATCAAATTAATTTTTTTCTAACGTAAGTAAATCGGATTATTTGATAACTTATTTCGACAGAAAACTTGGAAAGTGATGTTGATGATGCAGTAGAGCTAGAAGAAGAGCGGAATCTTATCTTATCAGCTCCGATGATAGTTATGAGGAAAGTGATGGAAGCGATACAGATACAGCAGAAGATGCAGAATAATATTTTATTTTATTAATAGAAGTCTAAGTCTTATTTAAACTTATTATTTTTTAATATAAATTTCTTTAATATTTTTTTAAAAGATGCATTTCGATGGGAAAACCTGTTCTCTACAAAAAACGTCCTTGCAGTTGCATCGTTTTCGAGATATGTATATTGAAAAAACCAATGAAGATGGTTTAGAACCCATATCTCCGATTTGCACACTCTAATTTAATAGCACTTTTGGTTTTTTTCTTTAAAATTAGCCCATTAATCGATTCATTCAATAAAAGTCGATTCAATTTCGAGTTGCTTAAGAAATTACATAATCAATAGGCTATTTGAATATAATTTGAAACCAACACGGAATAAGTAAGTATACTGTGGTGTTATTGATATGAAATTGATGTTAAACTTATTGGATTTTAAGTATAAGATAATTTAAATGATAAAGAAACGAAAAATCATCGTCAGCTATATGCTTGTGGGTGTAAAGATAGTCAGTTTATGTTCCGAAGATACTATGTGACGAGAGCGCGCGACATGTTTATCACGCTGACTGACGGTGTTTCCCCCGTCAAAAGTACAGCTGACAGTTTTCTTTATTATTTTAAAAGTATAAAAAATTAGATATATAAATTTCATGAGTTATAAAATCAGTTTATTTTTCAAATTTTAAATGAAGTTCATGCTCGTGACTGACATTGAACCCCCCCACGGAAACACAGCTGACGATAATTTTTTTAAAAGTAAGTAAGTAAGTAAGTAATTTTTTTAAAATATGTGATCAAAACAATCCTTACTAATATTATAAATGTGAAAGTCACTCTGTCTGTCCGACTTTCTATGTAACCGTCTCCCGCTCAAACTACTAAACTGATTAAAATGAAATTTTGTACAGAGTTAGTCTTGAGCCTGACGAAGGACATATGCTATATATTTTATCCCTTAATTTCCATGGGAGCGGGAACGTATACGGGAATTTAGAAGTTACAACACCGATTTCGAAAATTTTTCCACCATTAGAATGCTGCATTATCTCCGAGTAACATAAACATTAATACATTCCCATATTCCTCCGAGAACCGGAGTCCTTACTAATATAATAAGTGCGAAAGAAGCTCTGTCTGTTCGTCTTTCTATGTTACCATCTCTCGCCCAAGCTACAGAACCGATTTAAATGAAATTTTATACAGAGATGATCTAGAACCTGAAGAAGGACATTGGTTGCATTTCATTCGAATATTCCCACGGGAACCGGTCGTCACTTATATTATAAATGCAAAAGTAGCTCTGGCTGCTCGCCTTTCTATGTTACCATCTCCCGCCCAAACCAATGAACAGATTTAAATGAAATTTTGTACAGAGATAGTCTAGAATCTGAGAAAGTACATAGGCTGTATTTGTTATCCCTATATTACCACGGGAACGAGAACGCACATGGAACTTTGACACTATTGCACCGATTTCTAAAATTCTTCCACCGTAAGAATGATACACTATCTAGTAGTAACATAAACTGTAAGTTATCCCCATATCAAGTAGTCACCATATTCCCACGGGAATGGGAGTCTTTACTTATATCATAATTCCGTCTGTCTGTTTTTAAACCTATTTATATGAATTTTGGTACAGAGATATAGTCTTGAGCCTGAAGATGGACATATAGGCTATATATATTATCCCTGTATTCCCACAAGAACGCAAACATAAACGGGAACCTAGAAAATACTGAACTGATTTCATGAATTATTTCCCCGTTAGAATGCTACACTATCTCAAAGTAACATTGGGCCCAATCAAAAATGTAGTCACTACGTAGTGGAAAGTCGACTAGCTTTCTGAATGCAAAATGCACTAAAAATGTAGTCAACCCTAAACTGTCAAAATAAGCACACAAAAACACGAAACAATTGCGTTTCGGGAACTTTAAACAATCTTATCTTTTATATTGAGTAACTTTAATTCCATATCTCTTCACTGCTTTCAATTTGATAAAAATTGTCGAAAAAATTTCACTTTGCACTTTGTAATTTTTCGTGTGTTTACCCAACAGCTGATTCTCAAACGTCAGACTAACTTTGTAGCTGAAAATTTTCAACTACGTTGAAGGGGAAATTTCCACTCGTTTTGTAGTCGATTTTAACCAATCAGAAGAGTTCACTACGTAGTGACTACATTTTTGAATGGGCCCATTAACTTTAATTTATCCCCATATTCCCATGGGAACGGAAGTACGTACTAACATTATAGATCCGAAATCAACTCCGTCTGTCTGTTTTTCTTTGCTACCATCTACCGTCCAAACTATTGAACATATTTGTATGAATTTTGGTGCAGAGATAGTCTTGAGCCTGAAAAAGGACATGGGCTGTATTTGTTATCCCAATATTCCTACGGGAATGGCAACGTACCTTGAAACTTCTGGATCGATTTCAAAAGTTTTTTCACCGAGAGGTGATTTCTGTCAAATGGTTGATTACACAGTTGACTTGAAAAGAAATGTCTATCTTGATCTTCAAATAAATATTGGCAATCGGTAATGACTGTGTGAAAAGTCGATTTCGGCGCCGACTAATGAGATAGTTAACCATATAAACTAATAAATTATGTTTGACGTATTGGGGGATTCTGTCCAATGTCTATCAGTAGACAATATTATGAACACTGAGCAAGTCACATCAAACCCTATAGAGTTTCTCAATTAATTAGAACTATCAGGAGTGGCTGGAAGTTAGTGTTCCAGTGCCAATAATGATTAATCTAGAATTGTACACAGCTACAAATTACACATCTGGGATGCGGCATTATAAAAGTTTTAATAATGACTGGAACCACGACATTAGAAAACTTTTGATTCCCCGTATTTCTTTAATTCCCACTGATTAGTCATTTTAGTTTATAAAAGTGTATCAAACTCGCAAAACCTTTATATTTGACAAAAGATGGAAAAAGTAAGAACGTCGTGTGCAAAAATGTACTAAAATAAAATAATATAGCAATAGTTTACTAAAACAAAAAAAAATTGCTGCCGAAAGTCACTATTCCACGCGGACGAAGTCGCGGGCACAGCTAGTAATTCAATAAAGTTTCGCTAGGTATAAAATTCATTCAAGAAAATTTTTTTCCAATGACTTTTTCATGCTGTCACCTTTAGCTCCACCACTATTGAAGCAGCTGACGTTAAGAGTTGTTATGTGTTAAGGGGAAACTATTACTGTTATGATTTTCAGCCGGTATGAAATGACTTGCTCAACTATAGCGCTACCTCCCGGACTAATGGGCGCTTGAGGTTGCATGCAGCTATCGTGCAACATGGTGTGGTGTTTCTGATGAGACCTTAAACACGCATAGGTCGAAGGACATTGCGGTGATGTGTGATTAGCCTTCAAACAATTCTTGCACAACTTCGTTCTCATCACAAACGTCAGTCTCTGTGATAAATTTTGGTTCTTAAACTCAGGGCAAAACATAAGAGGATGTTTGCCAGAACATCTTGGACACCGATTCAAATTAGTTTGGTAGCTGTGAACGGGCTGTGTTTTGGTTGGTTTTTGACAGACCTTCCTCTGACTTGTTCGGGAGCAAGCAGCCATGGCATCAAAACCCTGCAGTCGATTTTCCAAAAACTTTTGCAGCTCCGCATAAGTTGGAATAGAATTCGGCGTTTCTAGTGACGTTTCCCAATCTTTTATCATAACAGGGTCCAGGCTTTCCGTCACATGCAGAATTAACCAATCATCCCCACGTGTCGGTGGGTCGGCCTAGTCATCCAACACTCGTCGCAACGCCTCCCGCGATTCGTTAGCCACAATAGGTAACTTAATAATATTGCGAAGATATTGTTTAATTAGCTTGCGCTTATTATCATAGCGACCATTCAGAATATCCCACGCGGTATTGAAATTGTGGTCGTTAATTGAGATGTTTTTTTGGACACTAGCAGCCTCACCAGTAAGACTTCTTCTTCTTCTTCTTTTCGTTTCCGGCGTTACGAGTAGTGATCTTGAAGCGATCACAACTCTCCCACTTTTCTGCTTCACACTAGTGATCCGTCTGTGGGGTACGCCGCGTTGACCTCAGAAAGCGTCGGCAAGCCTCCCGGTTTTGGATTGTTCCATGTCTGAGGCCAACCAAATGCTGCTGTTTTTGCATTTGCTTGTACCAGGAGTGTTTTGGCCTGTCTTTTCTTTTTCGTCGCGAATTTGTTGAAACGTTGTACGATATTGCCTTTTGGACGGGGTTCTGCGGATCTCTCCTTTGAACATGACAATACCAACTGAGCCGGTCGTGCTGAATTTTGTCCAAGATGGTACTTTTGACATGAAGGCTTCCACGGATCTTAGTACTTCTAATTCGATCAAGCTTTGTTACTCCTGCTGTCATCTGAAGCATCTTCATTTCGGCTGCCGTCAATTTGCTGTCATACTTTTTGTGCATTGTCCTACATTGCGAACCGTATGTCAGAGCTGGACAGACAACTGCTGTGTAGAGTCTTCCCTTCAGCTGGGGCATTTTTCGATCACAGAAGATAGCGGAGTTTTCTCGCCACTTCATTCACCCTACGCTTACTCGATGATTGATGTCGTCATCACAAGTTGCTTCACTATTGATCATAGATCCCAGATATTTAAACTTTTCACACTGGGGAAGCACATTTCCATTCAAATAAATGTCTGGAATAGACTTGTCTGGATCACAAAAAGGGCAGCACAGGTATTCAGTCTTTTTAGCGCTAATACGGTACCCATTTCCTTCCAGAACATCAATCCAAACGTTAAGTGCTCGTTGCAGGGATGTAGGATCCTTGCTTATTGTTGTTGTACTTTATTGTCCGTTACTTTTCCTTCGAGCAAATAATCCAGAACAGCAATAAAGAGCAGTGGACTCAAGACACTTCCCTGATGTACACCTACTGTTATTTGGAATTCTTCGGTGACTCCAGCTGGGTATCTCACTTTTGTAACTGCTCCCTCGTACATGTCCATAATTATTCTCACATAGGCTTCAGGAACTCCTCGGTGTCTGAGGGCCACCCATATCAGTAAGACGACAGTTCAAATAATGTAAACGTTGGACATAGGAAAGTTGTCTATCCCTTATAACACAACTCGTGAACATATCTTTGAAGTTCAGCCATTTATCGAAAGACCCATCAAAAGTGGGCAATTGGAACTTTGGCAAAATATTTGACAAATTTGATATTGGCCCCAACGCCACCGCCGTTTCCACCAAGCAGATTCGGTGTTGAACGAGACAATAGTGTAGCCTCATGCGAAGACGTGGATAACACGTCTATATGGTCATTCAATTCCCCCAAAGCTTCGCTTTACGCGGATTCCACTCGGACAAAGCGTTCATCTGAGAGTAGCCGCTTAATCTCCTCTTCATTTTCCTCGGTGACTTCGATGGCTGCGATGGAATCATGGGCGTCAGTGAATTTGACCCAATACTCTTCGAGTAATTTTATTCCAACAGAGAAGTATCTTTTAGTCTGTTTCGCCTTGGCAATCTTGCGCGTGTTTGCCGAGAAATTGAAGATCTATTTCGACGTTGCCTCAGCTTTTGCAAGCGCCATTGCGTTCTAAGCAAGCAGGAAACTATGAAAAAAAGAAAGAAAATATAGATATTTCATTTATTTCGCACAGAGAATCAAGATTCCTCGCAAGGAATGCCAAAATGTAAAAAGTATTGGAGAAAAATAGAAAAAGATGACCTTTCTAAACCACGTTTTATTTGCGAATATGACAATTGCTTCCAGATCATTTTGTCATTTACTTAACTATTGACTTTTTCCATTCATTGGGATCTGACGTTTATTTTACCTTTCATGTGAAAAGGCTGCCACTTCTCAACAATCCTTCGTTGCAATGTTGCCACTTCTCAACAAGAAGCATGGTGCCGACATGCTTTCTTCGATAATTTTATTCGTTATTAGGTATTAAGAGTGAGTGTAGTAGTAGTAGTAGTAGTAGTAGTATGTTTTTATTCAAGTTTCATTTCTATAATAATTATACATAAATTTCATACCAATTTCCTTATTTTTATATCTTAAAAGATAGGTTTAATTAAACAATGTAAGATATTTTGAATAATTTTAAAACAAATTTACAACAATGACTTTCGTCGTCTGTCGCGATCTATCGCCAATAATTTTTACAAACTCTTGATTTTTTTTTTTTTTTTGTTTTTTTTTTTTTTTTTTTCTCTCTGATAATTAAATTCGTTAATCAAATTCTGTCGATATTTGAGGGTTGTTTCCAGATATTTTATAAGATTACACCAGTCCCTTTCTCCATCCAATAGACTGACTATGGTGTTCTCATCGAGTGTCGCGGTTCCGAAGCAGTTTCTGCGTATTCCTCTTAGAATTGGACAAATTCCCATAAAATGCATGTATGATTCTGTTTCATTCATGTTGCAGAGTGAACAGTTCGTATTTTCTTGTGGTGTTCTTGATGTTCCATTTAGTCTTATGAGTCCTGTCCTTGCCTTGAATATCCATCTCGTTACTGACGTTTTTAGACCATCGCAGACATAGCTCCTGCCAACTTCGTAGTTAAGCTGATGATACAGCCCATGTGATCTCGTCAGATTCGCTCTTTGAAGTGCCTCTTGGCGCTCTTCCATAACAATATTTTGAGTTGTGTTCTCAATAAACATATGAAAAAGGTTCCTGTTTGCCACAAGTTCTTCTAGGTTAGTGAACCCAAATCGGTCAGAAGAGTTTTGCCAAGCTTCGAACCAATAAATTTGTTTTTCCTTAACTTTCCTAGCCAATATTTTTGGTAGTCTGCTTTCTTCATAGCAATTGAAGACCTTTCCTATATATTTCATGTGGCACCGCATCGTAAATTCGAGAATAGGCTTCATTTGGCATTCCAGCGTTAGCGCGTAGTTTGGAGTTACTCTTGGTAGGCCGAGAACTTTTTTTAAAAAAATACCTTTGTAACTTCTCCACTTCTTCATATTTTGTGTGTCCCCAGACCTGTGCTCCATATGCTACGACGGCTCTGGTGACTGCGTTGAAGAGTTCTATCTTTGAGCAGAGTATTACATCCTTGTTGGCTATGAAATTTGACCATGTCAAATTCAAACCTTGCCTGGCCAGCTTTGTCCTCTCCTTAAAGTGTTCGGTCAAACTCAAACTAGGGGTCAGCCATACACCAAGATATTTATATTTTGTGACGACTTCTATTTGTTCGTTGTTAAGCTTCCATTGTTCCTGTGCACTTAACCGCCCCCCTCTTTTTCTAAATACAACAATTTTTGATTTTTCGAGGTTGATTGTCAGGTTCCAGCGTCTGCAGTACTCAGCCATCCTGTCTATCATTCCCTGGAGAACAATTGCATTATCAGCCATGAGCACAATATCGTCTGCGTACATGAGTAGGCGTATCAGAGTTCCATTCACGTCGATCCCGCCACCAATATACTCGTGCAAATCGTTGATGTATAGGGCAAAGAAAAGTGGGCTAAGAAGACATCCTTGTTTTACGCCCATTGATGTTTTAAACCACTCCGAAAGTTTCTCTCCATCCCAAACCGCTGACGCAGTGTCTTCATAAAGGTCTTTGACAACTTCTAAGATTTTCTCTGATATTCCAGACTTTTTTAACTTATACATGAGAGCATTGCGGTCAATGAGATCAAACGCAGCCTTAAAGTCTATGAAGAAGCAGTAAACTTTCTTTTTTTCATGCATTTTTAGATTTATTATGTTAAATAAATTGAAAAGATTGTCTGCAGTACTATATCCTTCTCTAAAACCGGCTTGATATTCGTTTAAAATTCCATATTCCTTTTCCCATTTCTGAAGTCTTGCCAACAGAACACCGGCAAATGTTTTTGCTATACAATCCATAAAAGATATTCCTCTGTAGTTTGCCACCAAATTGCAGTCTCCTTTTTTGTGGATTGGAAATATCAGTGATTTTTTAAAGTTCGGTTCTACTTTTCCAGAAGAAAGCATATGGTTGAAAGCTTTTTGTAATATGTCTATAGCTGAGTCTGGTGCATTTGCGATGAATTCATAAGGTACTCTGTCTTGTCCTGGCGCTTTATTGTTCTTTGTGTTATTCAAGAAGTCACGTATCTCCGCGTTTGAAATAGCTCCATCTAGCAAAGGGATACTTGTGCAGGGGGTTATGTCTTCTATCTCTACGATCAACGTCGGTGGATTAAGAAGGGCATGGAAATAGTTCTTGAAGGTATCGCCTGTTATGTTGTTACCCTTCATAAAGTTATTTGTTTTAAGCTCTTTTGCAAGTTTCCACCAGTCTTGTGTGTTTCTTACCATTTTAAGTTCTTCTCCCAATGTTTCGTAATACTCCCTTTTCTTGGTTTTGCAGAGAGCTTTATATGTGGTGTTGCATTGTAGATACATTTCTTTTGTAGCCAGATTGTGGTTGCTCCGCAGTTTTCTAAGCCAAAAGAAAGATTTTTTCCGAGCACTTTCGCAAGCTTCATCATACCATTTTTCCTTTCCGACAGCTCTTTGGGTGTACCTCTGATCCCCAACGACAGTTTTTATAGCATCTGTAAGATTTTGGCTAGTCCATTCCGTATGCTCTGTAGCGTTGATGTATTCATGCAACTTTAGCGTATAGTTATTTTCGAGATTGCTGGTCCATCTTAGTTTAGGAAGTAGTTTCATCTCTACAGATTGCTCATCAATAGTATTTAGCTCCAGCGTTAGAACTATGGGCATATGGTCCGAGTGAATCTGGTCTTGTACACTGAAACTTCCAACGTACTGGAGCATATTGTAAGATGCACAACACAGGTCGATCGTAGATGAACCAACTCTTTCCACGAAAGTCAAGCATCCGTCCATATCACCTCTTGTCCGTCCATTAAGAATGGTCATTCCAAAATCATCACATATCTCTAAAAGCCTTCTACCTTTTCCATTTATAACCTTGTCCTTTGATTTTCTTTCGTTTGATATTTTGCTGTTTAGAGCTGTTATTTCATTTGGTATCACTTGATTTTCCCCTATCCTGGCATTGAAGTCCCCTATCGCAACAAAGTGGCGAATGCTTCCTTCTTGAAGGCAGCTACTAAGTCCTTGGAAGTCTTCCTCCCATCTGTTGCAGTTCAAATAGACCGGGATAATGTAGAGCTCAGAACCATTTTTAACTATACGAACTAGATCCCTTTCCATTTTCTTGACGAAGCTTGCTTCGAAGCTAACACCTGATTTTAAGAGTGAGTGTTGTCAATTTGAATTTATTTTAAATATGTTAGTTAATTGTATGCTGAGTTGCTGCTGTTTGATGAAGTTGCTGCGATGCTGATGGATGGAATATTTTGCGTAGGATTTCCCGCAACTTTCATTTTGGTAAACATGACATGTGTGCTTACCCACATGTTTCAGGATGAGTACAATTCTTTTTTTCTTGTTTAAGTATTTGATTTGAAATCTATTCTATTAAAATTCATTCGTTTTGTGAGGTCGTAATATGCCTTGTTCTTGTTATACGAGGGCAGTCCGATAAGTACTTAGCCTACAAAAGAATAACCAAAATTTTGGAACAGTGTTGATTTATTTTTCAACATAATCTCTTTTTAGGTCGATACACTTGACCCAGCGATGCTCCAACTTCTTTAACCCATCTTAAAAATGCGTTTTCTCGAGCTCTGCAAAGTAGGCATCGGTGGCGGTGATGACCTCTTCATTCGATACAAATTTCTGCCCGGCAAGTGATTTTTTCAAATTTGGAAGTGAAAAGAAGTCACACGGGGCCAAATCTGGAGAATACGGTGGATGGGGCAATAGTTCGTAGCCCAACTCGACCAATTTAGCCGCGGCGATGGCAGAAGTGTGAACCGGTGCGTTGTCGTGGTGGAAGAGCACTTTTTTCTTCGCTAAATGGGGCCGTTTTTCTGCGATTCGGCGTCCAATCGGCCCAATAATTCGGCATAGTACTGTCCTGTGATTGTTTTACCCTTCTCCAGGTAGTCGATGTAGATCACACCTTGTGAATCCCAGAAAATGGTTGCCATCACCTTTCCGGCCGATGGGACAGTTTTCGCCTTCTTCGGAGCACGTTCGCCAGGTAAAGTCCACTGTTTCGACTGTTCCTTGGTCTCTGGTGTATACCAGTGGATTCATGTTTCGTCGACGGTCACGAAACGACGCAGAAACTCCTTCGGATTACGCTTAAACAGCGTCAAACACAGCTCTGAAGTGGTCACACGGTTGCGTTTGTTGTCCAAAGTGAGCAAACGCGGCACCCATCGCGCCGACAGCTTTTTCATGCCCAAAATTTCATGCAGGATATGACCCACGCGGTCTTTCGAGATGCCTACTATCTCAGCTATCTCGCGCACCTTCAATCGGTGGTCTGCCAATACGAGATCGTGGATTTTTGTCACATTGTCCTTCGCGGTAGCCGTTTTTTTGGGCACCTGGGCGGGGCTCACTAAAAACCGACGTGCGACCACGTTGAAACTCGTTGAACCAATTTTTGACGGTCGCCGTCGAAGGAGAAGAGTCACCGTACACAGCATCCAACCGCTCTTTGATTTCGTGCGTGATTTCTCTTCCAAAAACAAGAATTGAATCACTGACCGATATTGCTCTTTTTCCATTTTTCTAAAATCCGCTGACACGTTTGCTTCCACACGCGGTTAAAACAAAACTACGAGTCCAATTCGGCTGAAATTTCGACAGTAGCCTTCTACAAAAATGTACTACACTATAGTAAATTTCTCTTGCGATAGTGGCGCTATTGGGCGGAGAGGGTAAGTACTTATCGGACTGCCCTCGTATGTTTAATCTCGTGCAGGTTTAATTTTATTATAGTTTTAATTACGTTTTGTTCTGCATGTAGATGTGTGTGTGTGTGTTTGGAATCGCGTAAATTTTAGAATTCAATTCGCGGAATATTTTATACGGATTTCGGAATCGCGTGTCCAAGAATTTAAATATACATATACATATATGTGTATTTAAATATACATATAAATATATATGTGTGTGTATGTATATGTATAATGTATATACTTGTTCGTTAGCAAAGGCATATTTATCGTGACCAAGTGATATGGTTTTCTAGTTGAAAGAGTTCGATTTTTTTTTTTTATTAGCGCACACATCAAAGGGTTATGACTACCCTTATAATGTTATAGAACACAGTGCGAGCATTTAGAAAAAAAGGAGAGGATTAGAAAGGAGACACCGATGCACGTTGCTCTTGAATTTCTGTGAATCGTAATGCAGGGGAAATTCAGAGCCAGGTAAAGCATTCCACATTCGGGTAGTTGACTGAAATAGGAATCTCTATACTTGACTGTACGTCCGAAGCTGGGCTCAAAGTAAAACTGATGAGCATTCCTAGCGAGTAGGTTTTTGCAACTGGCTACTTCACTAGAGCACTGTTTGTGAAAAAAGCGATAAAAAAGAGAGAGACAGGTAGCATTTCGACGATGTTCAAGAGAATCAATCGATTCTACGATTGAACTATCACCTATCAATTTTAACGCTCTATCTTGTACCCTATCAAGTAGACGCAAAGATGTTTGAGGAGCACCAGACCAGATATGGGAGTTATACTCCAGTTTTGGGCGGATGGAGGCCTAATAAATTGTAGAAAGATCAGAAGGGGTGAAGAAATTCCGGCATCGTCTCAAGAAGCCTAAGCATTTAGCAGCGTTTTTGGCGACTTCAAATATGTGGTCATTCCAACGAAGATCATCGTTTACACACATACTAAGTACTGACAGCTTTTCGGTTTCTTGGAGCAAGTACCATTCATGGATAATGGCAATGGGGGAATGTTAAACTTCAACGACAAGAGACAGCATTGAGTTTTCGAATTATTGAATTCTACTCGGTTTTTAACAATGCCCATGTAACATGTAACAATGCTGTCAAGGTCAGAATTCAATGAGCTTATCATACGCAACCGTTCCAGTTCCACATCCGAAGAGCAGGGACGTGAATTTTTAAACTAATATGAAAAGCTGAGGGACGAGTCGTCAGCAAAACAGTTGAGAGGATTAGAAGTTTCAGACAAGAGATCATTTATGAAAATGAGGAAGAGAGTCGGAGACAAGAGCCCTGGGGTACACCAGCATTTATGAAGTGGGTATCAGACTTGAAGCCATCCAATACAACTTGTATTGAACGGTCGGAAAGGTAGTTTCTAATCCAACGAAGAAGAGACTCATCGATACCAAAAGCACGCATTTTCGATAAAAGAGCCTGATGCCAAACTCTATCAAATGCTTTAGAAATATCAAGCGCACTAATTACTTTCTCCAAAACAATGTTAAGATTTTGTGTGTGCGTTGTTGCCGAGCAGCATTTATCGATGAATTGCACTGATAGCTTTCATGCAATTTTTTATAAACTATTATATCTTCAATAGAGACATTTTAACATAGTTCTTTTTTGATTCTTCTTCTTTTTGAACAGCTTTCACGGTGTTTTTAAAGAGGTGTTTTGGACTGCTTACTGGTGTTTTAAAGATGTGTTGATTGATGTGCTGAGTTCGTTGATTAATTTAACCTTTGTTTATATTGTACAGATGTGTTGATTGCTGTGTTGAATGATGAATTGTATGAAATTCGCCTTGATATGTGTTAATTTTGTATTTCTTGATTGGAAGTTCCGTGTTTTGAAAACAGCATATTTTTTTGTCTATCGAAATGTTTCGGTAAACAACAGATGTTTCAGGAATATTTTATACTGTGCCCGCGACTTCGCCCGCGTGGAATAGTGACTTTCGGCACTATTACTTATATTATTTCATTTAATCACATGTTTGCACACGATGTTCTTCCTTTTTCCATCTTTTGCGAAATAAAAAGGTTTTGCGGGATTGATACACGTTACCGTGCCACATAGAGTTTCCATGGGATTTTTTTCTAAACGAACACCTGCAACTAAAAGCGTCTGAGCCTTATTTATATTAATATCTAGTACTGGTTTCAGAGAAAACTGTACTCTAAAACTAAACTAAGATGACAAATCAGTGTTAATTGAAATAATACGGAGAATCGAAATGTCTCCTCTTTTTGCCATTTCAGTCATTATTAAAGTTTTTATAGTGCCGCATTCCAGATGTGTAATTTGCAGGTGTGTAAAATTCTAGATTTTTCGTTATTGGTCTTGATGCCTTCAAAAATAGTAAAGTAGAGCTGTTAGAGAAAATCAGATGTATGGAAAATAGGAAAAAAAATACAAATTCATACCTGGCCTTGTATCGTTATTCATTTGATAGAACAAAAAACGAAACAAACCCGTGCCCTATTTCACCAAAATGAAAGTTACAACCACAAATTTGTACTTGTAATTTACAATTACAAATTTGTAAACCCGTTTTTTGTTCCACCAATTGCAAAATCTTATTTCACAAAATTGTGATCGATTCTAATAAAGTTGTAGAAAAATGAATTGTAGGTCACAAGTGTTCAAAGCACCGGCATCAAGAATAACTTGTTATTTATAACAGTTTTTTCACAATGTTGTTGAACGTTGTGACGCAGAACATCAAAATGAACAAGGAAAATATAATATATGCAGCCTCTTTGATAAGAGACGAAAAAGATATATTGAAAGTTTTCCGATTACTTGATACATTCAGACAAAGTAAAAGAATGGAAAAACATTCTTATTTTTTTTTTTTTCAGTCTCAAGCGCTTCTCATCATCATCTATATGTAAATAATTGTACATAAGTAAAAGACATTGATAGTGTAATGTCCGATGGACTTGGCATGCGATATGCATTTTTGGGGCCATTAGAGACAGCTCATTTAAATGCCGAAGGAATGTCTAATTACTTTGAACGTTACTCGGCAACAATGATTGCAGAAGCGAAACCATGGGCCCAATACCAAAAATGGGGGGAGAAACTGGCGCTGAAATTGCAAAACAACTAGAAGCTATGGTGCTGTAGCGGATCTACATACAAATAAAATATTTTCTAAAACATCCATAAAATTATGGCGAGCCAAAAGAAGCCGCTGCAAACAATGAAAAGTAAAACGCAGCAGCATCTCATGTGAATGCGTTCATTCCACTCTCACGAGAAATGTTTCGTCAAGGTAGTTGACGAAACAAATGCATGTGCACTTTTGGTTGCCATGCCTTTTTCCGGCATCTACATTCTAGATTCGTCCATTACTTTTTTGACACTCCGATAAAGTAGACGTGCCGGCATTAAAGAGGAATTTTATATCTTGCCATTTTCAACTTAAAGTAATATGTACATTAAGGAAATCAAAGTAATTAAAGTAACATATGTATTAAGAAAATTAAAGTAATAAAAGGATATATAATTAAGAAAAAGAACCAAGCGAGAAAATCTTAATTTGTCGTACGATTGGTACAAGGAACGCTACAGAAGTAACCTTCATCGAAAAGCCACATAAGGGTGTAAGTATAAGGTTATATTGGTGACCCCGACAAGGAACACACACGAAGCCCGACGGCCACGCACCGCCATAACATCCGTGTAGTGGCGTTCCGTCACGTTGTACCACCACCATCATTTTTTTTTGGTACCGGAAGAGCGCCACCACCATCAATTTCTTGGGTTCCTGAAGAGCGCCACTAACATCAGTGCGCCACCACATCATCCTGCACCGCTATTACCTGGCCACTACCGTAATCGTGGCACCAACAACATTTTGGCACCACCATTTTCTGGCCACCACCGTCATAGCGCCGCCACCGTCACCTTAACACCGCCATTATCTGGCCACCACCGTCATTATTGCATAAAAATCAACCATTAGGCTACCGCAAACGATTAGCCATCGCCATCAATTTGCAATCGCCATCAAATTGCCACACCATCACGTTCCATCGCATTCACGTCTCCACCGTCTTCAATTGGCACCGCCATCGAGTTTCCACCGCCATCGCCATAAAGTTGCCACAGCCTAAAAAAAAAAAGTTTTTTTGTCATCGCCGCCGCTACACATAAGCAGCACAGAAAATTTTGAGTAGCGATACCAGCGTCATCTACAAAAAATTTTCTTTCGTCTCCTTCACCACTACACCATCCAGCGAAAAATTCTAAGAGACGCTACCAACACCATCTGGAGGTTTTCGATCGCCACCACAGTAAAACTCGAAGACGACACCAACTCCATCTCCCCACTGGTCCAAGTCACCACGCAACAAAAAGTTTAGCGCAGACCAGCACCACTTGACGAACAACAAAACGAAAACTCAAAAAGTGTTGCATAAATTTGGGCAGCTCAACAACAGCGGCAACATAGCAGCAGCAACAACATCGCAACAGCAACAGCAGCCAAAGGAAGATTAAAACATAATCTATCCGATACATCATCCGTGACACAGCGACAGCACAGCAGCAGCAACATCGCAATAGCAGCAAGCAAAAAAGGCTATTAACAGCATCGCCTTCAGCAAAATTTTTTAACATCACATGTGAGTAAAAAGATTTTTTTTCATTGTAAAATTCTGGCACGTCTTTTATATCACATATTCAAACCAAATTTAAATAAAATTTTATATAAATCTTTTTCAATACATACATTTTACGTATATATTTTTTTTCGATTTCGGAAAAGCAAATTCGTTTCGTCAACTACCTTCTACGCAAACAATTTTTAATCAAGTGCGTTTTTAAATAGCTCGCGTCAGGTGCTGCTGCGTTACTTTTCATTAAAGTTTTTTGGTTTTCACAGATTCACGTGAATCGTTCGCGTTTTTCAAAAAGATTTTTAAGAATTTTTATTCGTTTGTGTTCGCATCATGACGGATGAAAACAAAGCCCAAGCGGGTTTAAGTGGTTCAAGCACCACCGACAACCAGTCGACTTCTTCCTTGGTTAGTCAGCCACCCCGATCAGACTCGGCTCAGGTGCATTTAGAGTCAATTAGAGTAAAGCTTCCGGCATTTTGGAGCTCTAATCCGGTTACGTGGTTTATTCAGGCAGAGGCTCAGTTTACGGTGCATAGAATCACCAGTTCCGAGACAAAATACTGTCTCACGGTTAGCTCCCTTCAACCAGATACCTGCGATTCGGTGATCGACATTTTGTCGAATCCACCAGCCACCGACAAATATGCCACCTTGAAATCCGCGCTAATAGAACGACATTCCGTGTCCGAACTCAAGCGTTTAGAAAGTCTCATAGACAAAGCAGACATTGGTGATCGAAAACCATCGGAAGTCTTACTTTCTATGAGAACGCTTGCGGGAAGTACCTTCAATGAAGATATTTTAAAAAAGTTTTGGATGCGTAAGCTTCCGCAACCAATCAATATCGCATTGCTTTCAGTAGGTTCGAAAACTCTTGAGGAACTGGCTACGCTCGCGGACAGAATATACGAAGCATCTCAAACCGCGACCATTTGCAGCGTTTCCACTGCACAACGAAGCGAGAGTTCTCGCAACGCTAGCAACGATCTCGAACAGAGACTCGCTAGAATTGAGTCAATGATCGAAGCGTTTTCTTTCAACTCGCGTCCACACAGCAGCAACAGTCCTCAGAGTTTTCGAAACCGAAGCAGTCGTTCTCATAGTAGGTCCAAGACTTCCAATCATCGCGCAAATTCAAGTTCGGGCACAGGCATATGTTGGTATCACAGACGATACAAAAGAGAGGCAAGGAAGTGCGAGCAACCGTGCAGCTTCAACAAAAGCAGCTCAAACAACAACGCAAACCACCCAAACTAGCTCAACCTGCTGTTGCAGCGGCAAACATGAAGTGTCTTTTAAGTCGCCGCTTATTCATTAAAGACAAAAACTCTAATTTAACTTTTCTTATCGACACGGGAGCGGATCTGTCGGTTCTCCCTTGTAGCATTAAGTGCACAAAATCTAGAGGTTCTTCGGTTTTACTATCAGCTGCTAATGGAACTTCGATTCCAACATTCGGATCGAAATTGCTAAATCTTGATATTGGTCTAAGGCGAAATTTCGTCCATACGTTTATTATTGCCGCGGTTAGCAGACCAATATTAGGAGCCGATTTCTTAGCAAAGTTCAACCTCTTGGTAGATACCAAGAACAAGCAACTGATAGACCCTCTAACCAAATTGCACACACATGCGTCTACAATGAGAACTGACGATCCGACACCAAAACATTTTCAAATCAGTAATCACGAGTATAACAAAATTTTACAAGAGTTCCCAAGTTTAACAGCAGAGCCAGACTACTTCGCGCCAGTCAAACACACCGTCGTTCATCACATCCAAACAAAAGGGCAACTACCAGTTTCAAGGCCCAGACGCTTAGACGCTGCTAGGCACTCAGCCGCAAAGACAGAGTTTCAGCACATGATGCAACTGGGAATCTGTCAGCCATCGTCTTCAAGTGTTTGCTCACCACTACATATGGTGAAGAAAAAGAACAATCTGGATTGGAGACCATGTGGTGATTACCGCAGATTAAACGCTGCCACGGTACCGGATCGACATCCGATCCACCACATCCAAGACTTCTCCATGAATGTTCACGGCTGCAAAATTTTTTCAAAGCTCGACATCGTGAGAGCATATCACTTGATCCCAGTTGCACAAGAAGACATTCACAAAACCGCTTTAACAACTCCTTTCGGTCTGTTCGAATGGCTCCGAATGCCTTTCGGCCTACGCAACGCAGCGCAAACGTTTCAGCGTTTCATGAACGAGGTGTGTTTGGGACTGGATTTTGTATTCGCGTACATCGACGATCTTCTGGTTGCCAGTAAAAACGAGAGCGAGCACAAAGAGCATCTCAAGCTTCTTTTTAAAAGACTTGAAGAATATGGAGTTAACATAAACTTATCAAAATGCATTTTTGGCGTTTCCTCTTTGGAATTTTTAAGCCACACCATCAATGCAGAGGGCATTTTTCCTTCGAAAGATCGCATCACAGCGATCACCAACTTTCCGAAGCCCACTTCAATCAAGCAAATACAACGTTTCATAGGGATGATAAATTATTATCACCGGTTCATCCCGAAACTTGCTCAACTCCTCGCTCCACTTCATGCTCATCTCGCAACTCTCACAAAGCAAACCAAATCAAAAAAACTTTTCTCCTGGCCAGAAGATCTCGACCCTGTTTTCGAACGCGCTAAAGAAGCTCTCGCTAAAATAACGCTACTAGCACACCCAATGCAAAACGGCACTTTCAGCATCACGACTGATGCATCTGATTCAGCCGTGGGTGCAGTGTTACAACAGCACATTTCAAGTTCTTGGCAACCTCTAGCATTCTTCTCGAAAAAACTCAAGGACGCTGAAGTAAAATACTCGGCTTTCGATCGCGAATTGCTAGCGATATACTTAGCTATCAAGCACTTTCGATTCTTCGTCGAAGGGCGAGAATTCACAGTCTTCACAGACCATAAGCCACTCACGTATGCTCTGACAAGTAAAACAGAAAGAAGTCCACGTCAAACACGTCACCTCGACTTCGTCTCACAATTCACTTCAGACATACAGCACGTGAAAGGCAAAGACAATGTGGTCGCTGACACACTTTCTCGCCTCGACGAAATCGAAAACAGCAACAATCCTAAGCTTGATTTAGAAACTATCGCCAAACTTCAGTCCACCGACAAAGAACTGCTAGAACTTCTATCGCCAGACAAAAACACAGAAAAGACTTCAAAATTCGTGCTCAAACCTTTCAAGTTTCCGAATGTCAGAATTTACTGCGAAACTTCAACCAGCAAGAACAGACCTTTCGTTCCAAACGCGTTACGTTCAAACGTCTTCACGACACTTCATGGCATTTCCCATCCGAGCATTCGTTCGACCAGAAAGCTTATCTCAGAGCGATACTTCTGGCCAAACATGAACAAAGATATAAACAATTGGACACGAGGTTGTATAGGATGTCAGAAAGCCAAAGTACAGAGACACACCAAGTCAGAACATGGTAGATTTGACATACCAACTGGTCGATTTGACCACATACACATTGACTTGGTAGGTCCTCTTCCTGTGTCTAATGGTTTTTCATACATCCTCACAGCAGTCGACAGGTTCACACGATGGCCAGAAGCCTATCCTCTGATCGATATATCTGCCAGCTCGGTCGCTAAAGCGTTTGTCGAAAACTTCATTGCCCGTTTTGGTACTCCTTTAAAAATCACTACGGACCAAGGAAGTCAATTCGAGTCCAAACTCTTTAGCGAGCTGTCTAGGCTACTGGGAATACACAAAATCCACACTACGCCATATCATCCACAAGCCAACGGGATGGTCGAACGATTTCACAGGCAACTCAAGTGTTCACTGAAAGCTAGATGTAACACCACCCATTGGAGCTCAGAACTACCGATCATACTTCTCGGAATTCGCTGCGCCGTAAAAGAAGATTTAAATTCTTCGGCAGCAGAGATGGTATACGGTCAGAATCTGAGACTCCCCGGTGAGATTTTCATTGGCAACGAAAATCAAAACACATCTCCAGACGCATTGATAGAAAAACTTCGTGACACTATGAGAAACCTGATTCCAACGGAAACACGACAAACCAAACAAGAAATTTTCATCCCCAAACTTTTGGATGAATGCAAACATGTTTTCGTGAGAATAGACAAAGTCAAAACCGGCCTAATGCCGTCATACGAAGGCCCGTATGAAGTAATTCGCCGACTTCGAAAATTTTTTTTAGTTAAAATGAAGAACAAAAGCGTATCGATCTCCATTGACCGACTCAAGCCAGCTCATTGCACCGAAAACTCAGTTGAATTGAGGAACTGAACTTTCAGGAGGGGAACTCGATTGGAGGAGGGTGATGTAGCGGATCTACATACAAATAAAATATTTTCTAAAACATCCATAAAATTATGGCGAGCCAAAAGAAGCCGCTGCAAACAATGAAAAGTAAAACGCAGCAGCATCTCATGTGAATGCGTTCATTCCACTCTCACGAGAAATGTTTCGTCAAGGTAGTTGACGAAACAAATGCATGTGCACTTTTGGTTGCCATGCCTTTTTCCGGCATCTACATTCTAGATTCGTCCATTACTTTTTTGACACTCCGATAAAGTAGACGTGCCGGCATTAAAGAGGAATTTTATATCTTGCCATTTTCAACTTAAAGTAATATGTACATTAAGGAAATCAAAGTAATTAAAGTAACATATGTATTAAGAAAATTAAAGTAATAAAAGGATATATAATTAAGAAAAAGAACCAAGCGAGAAAATCTTAATTTGTCGTACGATTGGTACAAGGAACGCTACAGAAGTAACCTTCATCGAAAAGCCACATAAGGGTGTAAGTATAAGGTTATAGTGCCACAGGATAAATTGGCTGAAAGACGTCTCTATCGTGACAATTGTCTTACCAAGTTGAGTATCCTTAAAAATTAGGTCAGCAAAGGAAAATAAATGTTCAAAATTGTTCTCTTCGGAAATTCGTATTTTATTTACAAAAAATCACAATCATATACATATATCACAATCGGACTTTGCTCGGTAGTCTTGGGTTAGTATTTTGTTTTACTAGTTTTCTCTTAAGCCCTGTTCACACTGTACGATTAGTTGGACAGACTTAAGTTTGATCGACCAATGCTTGATAGTGTGAACCCTACATACGACCGCTTGTCCAACTTGTTGGATGGTTTTCAAAAATTTTTGAAAATCTAGAAGTTGGACGGAGTGGAAGGGTATGTGACATAAAGTTGGTCGACAAGCTTGATAAGTGTGAACGTAAACTACATCAGACCATCCAACTTCCATCAAACGAAGTCTGTCCAATTAATTGTACAGTGTGAACAGGGCTTTACATGTTGAATAGGAATTGATTATTATTGATGTTTTTAACATTGAAAGTTAATTTGTGATTTATTTTTGTAGAAGTTTTAACGCAATTCACACACGGCCTAAATTGCCAAGCAAAAACAAGTAAACAATAATCAGAGTTAAGTCCTGCGCAAACCAGCGCGATTTGTGCGTGCGATGCGATTGCGTTAAGTCAAACCTTCATAAGATTACATGTATTTCATTTTGACAGAAATCGCATCGCACGACGTTATCGCACTGGTTTGCGCAGGCAATTACAGAGCTTCTTGGTTTTCCTTCTTGTTCTTTATTCCTCTAAGGTCTAAGGTGTAGGACTGTAGGTCTCACGACGCGACTTTTTTTCGAGCAGCAACTCCTCATCAAGCTAGTGGCGGCGCTACTTCGGTTAGAGAGAATTTTTATTTTGCTGATATGATTGAACATGAACGTTGACTTATGATAGGCCAGTTCCACAAACAGAGAGTTCTGAGCCCTTTGAGATCTTTTTAATGAAATATAAAATCTCAGCTAAGCTTTTATTTTTTTGTCGGAGATTTCTGAGACGAAAAAATGTATGCACCGTTTTTCTCTCAGCAAGTTTGGCATTTATGTGTCATAATTTTCGTTGTACATTCTGATGATGATGAGTAAAAGTTTGAAAACAAGGACACAGTTGAAAAAATATAGGCCCTAAAAAGCTGAGAATTATGTTCCACAAAACTGTTTGCTCTCCGTCAAAGTGACATTGAGCGCTCAGTGAGATTTTTCTTTGTGGAACTGGCGCAATAGATCAATGTGATTGAAGCATTGCATTGACTTTATTGTCCGACCAAAGGTCGATTTGTAGCCGAAGCCGATTATTCGGCTTGACATTAACCTTCGGCCGAAGCCGAAGCCGAAGCTTCAATAACTTGAAGAATTTTCGTTACAGATTGACTAAAAATGAAAAAATTATGATTTTTTTCTAGAATAGGTTCGTTAGTTGAAGCCCTGAGGTCACTATGTGGTCGGCACAAAGGGTTTTTTGAAAAACCTAAGTTTGCCCTGAATGTCAAACTGAGTGTTTTTTGAGCCTGGGGTTGACCTGGGTTTGGAACAAAAAGATTCACCCTTGGTTTCTTCTGGGGCGAATTGAGGGCTGTTAAATGGCATGTATTTTTATTCAAATGACAGGGATTTGTGATTTAGTGTTTTTCGAGAACTCATAGAGTTCTCAAGGAAACCTGGGTCAACTCTGGGTAAAGCTCAAAACGAATCTAATGTGTGCATGCAGTAACCAAATTAACGGGATAAATTAAATGAACGTTTCAAAAATAATAACAATTTGAACTAGTATTAATATTTTATTGAAATTAAGGAAAAGAACAACAAATAACTCAACACTGTTCCATGTTCTACGAAAAACTGAATTTTTTTTCAGCCCCTACCACAACGCACAACAACAAGAAACTAAACCTTCGGCTTCGGTCAAAACTTCGGCATTTTTTGGCCGAAGCCGAAGGTTTAGCCGATTGTAGATATCTTAGCCGAATGTGGCCGAAGCCGAAGCCGAAGCTTCGGTCGGACACTAATTGACTTATTATACATGGACTGCTAGTTGCATTAATTCTCCATACAAAAGTTGGATAACAATTGGGGTTTTTCTTTTTTAGTTCCGAACAGTGAACTGAACTGAGAACGAACAGCGTGAATGTGTTCTGAACTGAGCTATGTGAAGTTAGCAGCGCTCAGACTTTTGTTCTAGATGCTCCGTCATTTTATTTCGAGCACGTAGAGTGCGCTCGCGAGCTCGCGTTGTTCTGAATAAAAAAAGAAAATCATTTTGAGCCTTCAGGTGTTGCCGAATTGAAAAAGAAATACTCTTACGTTTTTGACGTTTCGCTTTTCTGTTCGGAACTAAAAAAGAAAAACCCCTAATGGTTGCACTTATTTTTGGTTACACTAGCCCGCCATATCGTACTCTTAACTAAAACACTAACGACATCTGCTGTGATTTAGCTAGCGTGATTATTTAGCAGTGTCAAGAATGCTTCATTAGTTTTCCGCTGAAATGATGTTCGCTAGTATCGTTTAGAATAAGTGGAACCATCGTGAAGTTGGCTCCTAGCGGTTCATGTTTAATAAATCAATGATTTTAATAAAAAGGAGCCCTACTAACACATTTCAACTGTTTTCTATAGTTCAATGTAGGCAAAAACACAAACATACATCTATTTAGATACTGATTTGCGAAAAACAAATTTGTATCAATAAAACAAAATGATAATCGACTGAAATATTTTCGGGGGGGGGGGTTCTATCCCCAAAACACCCCCTACGCTACGCCACTGGACCTAGTTCTGAACCTTGGGCTCCGTTGGCTCCGATGTTCTTAGTGTGGGATTTGCAGTTGGAGATTTGTACGAAAAATTTTTTGAAAGAGAGAAAAAAACAGAAAATTTTGATAAGTGGTGGTGGAAGCTGAAACGAGTAGACCTTATGTATTAATCCGTCTATCCATACGCTATCGACTGCCTTCTCGACATCCAGAAATCATAAAACGGTGACACGATGACTGTTGAGTGAGGTGTTGATGTCATGCTGAAACTTAAGGAGTGGATGCAGTGTCGAGTGTTTCTCCCGAAAGCCGAACTGCATGTCTGGTATGAAGAGGTTATCGTTGCAGAATATTTTGAGTCTGCGGAGGATTACTTCTTCCAGTATTTTGCTGATGTTACTCAGCAAGGAAACCGGTCTGTAGTTGAAGATTTGATTGGAAGCGCATTTCTTGGGAATTGCCGCGATCCTTGCTCCTTGTTTCCTTCGAAGTAGTTGGCGAGAGCTTCAGCTTTGTCTTGGGTAGCTGAGACCTCGATATGGTTGACAATTAGAATTTCGGGGGGTTTTCGTTGCTTTCCAATAATTCTATTGATGTTTCCAAACGTGTCCGGGTCGAGTCTAATCGCTTGCAACCTTTTCTGGAAGTGGATGTTGTTGTGGTGTTGGATCGAGTTCCGGAACATGATGTTGACCTGCTGCAGCTCATTCCAGATTGTTTGGTAGCACCTGTTTGCTGTACTCATCTGGCTTTGGTGAATCCTTTGAAGTTTCTTCCTCAGTCGCTGTCTGTGCGCGTATAGATTTTGGACGTATTCCGGGAGGTGTTGGTACCCATGGGCGTAGCCAGGGATGGGGAGGTTCAACCCCCCAACCCCTCCCCCCCCTCCACCCGAAATGCTAGAATTTAAACATCAAAAATAAAAATAAAAATAAAAATCTTCTCAATTGGCATAATTTATTTTTATTACGTATAATTACACTAATAATGTATTTTTGATTCGCTCTCTCTCTCCGCCGCCCGCCAGCCGCCGCGCCGACCGTAGTCGATTGGCTGATCGCATTCGGTAGCCTTCGTATATTTTCGTGTCGTATCAGTACGCACTATTAGGCCTGGGCAAATCGATCATTTTCGAAAACCGAATCGATCGTCTATCATTTATCATCATCGGCTATCTAGTTTGTTGGCTCCTATCTTAGACATTCTGCTGAACGCACTGCTATTTTGAATGGTAAAACTCGGGAGCTATTACCGGCTGGAAATCAAAAAACCCTGCTGGCAATGTGTGAAATACGGTGGGTTCACAAGCATGAAACCGTTATTCGATTTAAGGAAATTTATCCAGCTATTGTCAATGCACTCGAAGAACCCCAAATTAGCCACAATAAAGAAACATCGCGGCAGCTGTTCAAATACTTAACACACTTGGATCTTCCAATGATGTTATGTGCCTAGTGGTTCTTCAAAAAGTCATGAGTTAACATTTTCGCTATCAAAACAACTGCAAACAGTTAACACCGATAACAGCATTACATCACGTGGATAAAGTTATTAATGCTTTGCAACTTTTGAGAAATAAAGTTGACAAAGAGTACGGTCATCTATATGAAGTAGCAAAGGTGATGCTCGATGAAAATGGTATTATACTGCAAATGCAGCACTCCTGCGTCGGATATATACACGTATTACAAAATAAATTTATTCGCACATTTCGAGAGCACAAAATTCACCAACTAACCGAGAGCGAGAGGCTTGCGAAACACCGCAAACCAGTATTGGCATTGTCTGATGTGCTACCTTCAAATTTTTCAGTCAGTTCTGAAATTGAAGACCCAATTTTTATGTATTCGGCAGTGCTACCCGAAAGAAGTACATCCGTCGTCAAAGTAGAGCTTGAAGTGTGGAAAGCAGCTATGACTATCTCTTCTCCTAGTCCAACTGCTACCCAGAAAGGACTTTTTCAAACCTACGGAGACTTAAAAACTACTTGCGGAACACAACGAGTGAAAACTCTTATGAATATTCACTACGGGATAAATATTGACGTAGATGAAGTAGTGGATATATTTAAAAAGAAAAGGAGAAGATTGATTATATAATGCATATGTAATCAAATGAATGCATGAAATGAATTTTTTTTATAAAGGGTCCGCCAAATAACTTTTTTTTTTTGAAACTGGGCGCAAAACTTCGGCTGTGTGGCACGTAGCGCCGTCCTGTTGAAACTAAATGTTGCCAATATCCTCCTCTTAAATTTTTGTGAACAAAAATTCGTTCAACATGGCCCGACAACGATCGCCATTATGCTTCTGGACCAAAATCCGCACCGAACTCGTGACTCGTTTTGGGCGTATAGCCCAGTTCACACTGTACAATTGGTTGGACAGACTTCGTTTGATGGAAGTTGGATGGTCTGATGTAGTTTTCGTTCACACCTATCAAGCTTGTCGTCCAACTTTATGTCACATACCCTTCCACTCCGTCCAACTTCTAGATTTTCAAAAAATTTTGAAAACCATCCAACAAATTGGACAAGCGGCCGTATGAAGAGTTCACACTATCAAGCATTGGTTTGTCAAACCTAAGTTTGTCCAACTAATTGTACAGTGTGAACGGCGTTAATCGGCTTTTCAATGCATGCGACATTTCAATGTATCTGTGCCCCAAATGCGACAATTTTGCTTGTTTACATACCCGTCAAGATTAAAATGATCTTCATCTGAAAATATAATTTTTTTGGAAAAATCGGCATCTTCTCTAAGTTGATCGCAGCCAACTCAGCGAAGCAAAAACGCAACATATTCGTTCAGTGGATAGATTAAACTTATTATTTGCCAAATGAGACATTACCTAAGTATTACGATTCACGAAATAAGCACTAGTTGAAAAAAAAACGTTAGACGGCGGGCGGACCCTTTATAATATAAAGGTTATTTATTTCATGCACTTCCATTAGTTTTCTTTTCTTTTCACCAAGTTGGAAGAGGCTAAGAAAAAGTCAAGTGTCGATGGTGTTATGGGAAAAGTTGGTTTTGGTTGTGATACAACTGCAAGCGTATGATCGTTCGTATTTTGGTCCAGCCAGTTTGCTATTGCCCTGCCTTCCTTGTTGATGTTTGCGTCCAACCATAAATTGTGTCTTGCGTTGAAGTCCCCGCCGATGAGTATTCCGTTGAGGACGTGAAGGTCGCTCTCCTCTTCCAAAGCTTATCTTGATGGCGGTGGCTTCACTAGTCAATAGTCCAGCAATGGTAACTTCCATTGCGTTGGGCGAGAATTTTTTTTTATGAAGATTGCTGTTCCTCTTCGATGATGATTTTTGTCCTGCCGAAAGGAACTAAATTCCTTGATGTTTATGTTGTTGCGACTAGTGACGTTCGTCTCGCTGATTAGCGCAATGTCGGGGGTGTTGATCCTCATGAACAAGTTGAATGACGTCCTCTTGTCTAGGCTGTATAATGAGTTAACATTATACGTCAGGATGCGTAGTTTCTTCAATTGCATAATTGGAAGATGGCCAATGCCGCGGACTTATCACCATCGCTTAATTGGGCGTAGTTGGGTGGTATGGCTCCCTTGGCCTTGTCCATGGCGGTCTGGAAGTTAGATCCGAAAAGTCGCTGGATTTCATTGTTGAGGTCCATTGAAGGTTGTTGAGGTTTGTATGATTTGGTCGGTACTCTCTGGACGGGTGTGATTTTGGCTGGGGTCCTAGGTTGCTATTGTGGGGCTTTGCTTCTCGGCTTGGTTGCTGTGTTTTGTTTTGCCATTGCTACGTAGCTGACTCCTGGGCGGGTTACCACACATGCTGAGTTAGTGATCAGTTCTTTCTGAACTTTCTTCTCTGCTAGTATCTGGTTCCTTTCGGTCAGTCGAGCCTTCAAAGTCGGGAAGCCCTTGAAGCTAGCTGGATGTCCCTTTTTCTTACAGTTGGCGCACCATATGTCCAGTCCTGTATTTTGTGTCCTTTTGCATTGGCCTGGTTGATGGTCCTCCTTGCACTTAACATAGACGTGCTGGCGTCCACAGTTAGTGGATTCGTGGTCGAAGCGCTAGCAAATTCGGCATTGCACAATGTCGTTGGATTTTAGTTTCTCCCAGTGCACTCTCTGGTTCATCACTAGGATCTTCGTGTGGATTTCTTCGTGTGAGGTCGCATGTCTTGGGCACTTCGACTCCAAAGTTGTTGTAGACCTTTATTTGTGCCTTCTTTGATTTGTACTGGGTGACTTTTATAATCGGGAGTCCTTCAATACGGAGTTCATCCTCAACTTCTATATCTATGTTCTAATTCCTTTCAGTAGGAGTAGGTTTGTCCTTTCCTTCTTTAGCGTGAATGTGATAAACTGTATCATCATTGTCAGAAGATACTTTTTAATGTTGTCAAATGAGTTCCTGTCCCCGGCGTTGATGATGATGGTCTTCGTATTAAGGTTCGTGAAGGTAACCATAAGATTGTTGGCTTTGCAGTGTCGTCTTATCTCGGCCACGCTGCCTGTGAAGTAGAAAATTGGCGGCATTCCTGGTCCTTTGGCAATGTGGTTGGCGGTGGCTTTGGTGGGTTTATGTGGCTGAGTTGGTGCCGTTTTGGTTGCGGTAGATGCTGTTGCAGCTGAGGAGGTGGAAGGGACATCTTTCCTAGTGGGCGAGCTGGCTTCCGTGCTTTGTTGAGGGCGCTTGGGGACAATATCGTTCTTCTTATTTGGTTTCCGGTGCCTTTTCTGACCCGGTAAGGGTGAGTCGCTGAAGTCCTCCCCGGAGCTGAGAGGTTCAGCGTCTTCTTTCTGCAGCTCATCGTCGGAGCTCTCTTCTTCGTTTGAAGGTTCGCTACTGCAGCAGGAATCCTCGTTGCTGTCCATGGCTTCTGTCTCCATATTTGTTTTTGATTCGTCCATTTTTGGCATCACTATCTTCAGGAATGTTTCTGCTAGCTTTGGTGCGTACTGAGGTCCTAGATTGTTAAAAATCCTTGTCAACAATGCTTCTAGAGAAGCAAAAGCCGCCACTGAATTAAATAGCTCGTCCATTTCTCTGGAAAAGAAAAGAAAATAAGTCGATTAAATTTTTAGGTATTTAAATGCGCACAACACTATTTTAAGAAAAACTATTATCTTGCGCATAAATATAAATGTGTGGGAAAACTCCTTTTTTAAAAAAGGTTGTTGGGATTAAAGCAGGTAGCCCGCAGATAGCCTAGCAAAAATCTTTTTTCCTTTTTTTTTAATGAGGGTTGTTTTCAATGGTTGTTCTTTTGTCCGTAGCACGTCTGTCTGCGTCGATTGAATGTCAGTGACTCAATGACTGTGAACTAACTCTGTTCACATCAGCAGCCCCTTTATATAGGAAAACATATCACATCGAGGGCTTTCCAGTAGTTTACTGGAATGACTTGGAGCGCCGCCGCTGCTGCTATGGTCGACTCAGGATGATTTGTTTCACTTTTATTTGCGTGTGAGAAATGATATTCTTATTATTATCTCTCAAAGGACAGGCTCATTTATCGGATTAAAATTTTTTTGGAGTTTATAGGTGTTGAGTGGCAGCAATTAAAGAGTAAACGACGACTACAGTTCAAAGGTTTATTAGAGACTGACTAAGCAATGGTATAAACTAAAGTAAGAAGAGAAAGTAAGATAATAGTTATTGGTATTAAGCAAATACATTAGTATATTAGTATGAGCGTTGTAACTTGTAAGGAGGAAGAAGAATATGAAAAGCATATTCACAATAGATATTTATTCAACAATAGGTCTTTTATTTTAATTAAAAATAATTTTTTTCTCGTAGCTGCAATTATTTTTTTATTGATCGTACAACAGTTGCTTCTCCTCCACAGAAGCCATAGTCGAAGATCACTTGTGCCAAAGTACTGAACTACAAAAGAACCATCTTAGCGGACTTGAAAGACGTTGGAACTGCAACAAGACCGGACACTAACATCGTCAATTTCCGCCTACCCGATCATTGTAGTGTGTTCCAAGCGGAGATTCTGGTGATTAAGGAGGTCTCGGACAGCCAAGCTGCCCTAAAATCTCTTGCCTCTGTCTCTGCAAAATCCATCACGGTCGAAAATTGTCAGATATCTCTGAGGGAGATGTCAAATCTGTTCAACATTAACCTTTCATGGGTGCCGGGGCACAGGGACATACCAGGCAACTGTATGGCAGACGAACTAGCTAAAAAGGGCACTACGCTCAGAATGGAACAGTATATGTATACCTATCGTTACATGTAAACTCATTCTTCGACAAAGCGCTTCAAAGATAACAAACACTAGATGGACTGAGAGTAAAAACTGCCTTGCAACCAAAAAAGTTTGGGCGTATGTAGACCCAACACGCTTGAAGAGTTTGTTAGCCTTAAATCACCTATATCTTGGTTCTACCATAGGTGTTCTTACGGGACACTGTCTAATAGGAAGACAAGCCAAAAAACTTGGTGTGTTTTCCAATCATTTCTGCTGAACCTTCATGGACGAAGAAGAAGAAGAAACCGTTCAACACCTTCTTTGCTAATGCTCTGCACTCTTTTATAGGAAGAAAAATCATCTCGGTTAATTCTTCTTCGATGATACTAGCTTACAGAGACCCTAAAAGCCTTTCAAATACATTAAAAGTTCCGCGTGGTTCGACTAGCGGGTGATTAACCGGCTAGTTCCGCAATGAAAAATTAATGGGTGATCAACTCGTTAATCTAACATTGGGCTTCTGACATCAGTAGTTGATTAACTTGGTGATCTCTGTGGTATCACAATGGGCCCTTGCGGCCTAAGTGTGTCAGGCAATGTATGTAGATATAACTCATTGGCTGACAGCCACTTCCACCTAACCTAACCTACAGCGTCAATGCCGACTACCATCAAATAAAGCCGTTTGTCAACATTGTGGAAGCAAGAGATTCAACCCAAAGCAAGGTAACAATAACACCAATGTTGCCCATCAAGCCATTTCCAGTCAAGGAAACGAGTAAGAACCAATTCTAGGAGCAAAGGCTTGTTTCTGGTGCTGATGGCCCCAGAAAGTCTCTCAGACCAAACGAGACAACAAGAGTCTTACTGTGGAATCAACTATTAAAGGGTAAAAACGTGTGGCTTCCATCGACACCGGTGAAACAGTCTCCATAGTACGTCGAGACCTGGTTAAGATGACGTGGCTTCATGACACCAATAGCTACCGTCTCAGAACTGCAATGGGAGAAGCAGCAAGAGTATATGGAGAAGCATGTCTTAAGATCCGACTGGCCGGCTCCTGGTGACAGATATATGTGATGAGTGCATTATTTTAGTTGATTTTATGAAACAACACGGATTAATTTTGGACATCGGTAATCAAGCTTTGAAATATTAAAATAAAGAAATTCCAATGACCATTTTGAAAGAAAGTACGTTGACATTGAGGACTGTCATCATTGAAGACCTGGTTAGGTTAGGTGGAAGTGGCTGTCAGTCAATGAGTACATTGCCTGACACACTTAGGCCGCAAGGGCCCATTGTGACACCACAGAGATCAGCAAGTTAATCACCTACTGATCTCAGAAACCCGATGTAAGATAAACGAGTTGATCACTAATTAATCTTCCATTACGGGACTAGCCGGTTAATCACCTGCTAGTCGAACCACGTGGAACTTTTAATGTATTTTGAAAGACTTTTAGGGTCTATGTAAGCTAGGTCGCTAGTATCATCGAAGAAGAATTCACCGAGATGAGTTTTCCTCCTATGAAGTAGTGCAGGGCATGAGCAAAGAAGGTGTTGAACGGTTTCTTCCTCCTCCTCGTCCATGCAGCTTCTGCAGAAATCATTGGAAAACACACCAAGTCTTTTGGCGTGTCTCCCTATTAGACAGTGTCCCGTAAGAACACCTATGGTAGAACCTAGATACAGACGGTTCAGGGCCAACAAACTCTTCGAGCGTTTTGAGTCAACACACGGCCAAACTTTTTTGGTTGCAAGGCAGTTGTTACTCTCAGTCCATCTAGTGTTTGTTATCCTTGAAGCGTCTTGTCTAAGTAGGAGTTTACATGTAGCGATAGGTACACAGTAGGAATAGGTGCACTTGGGACCGATCCGTTAAACGTTAGAATATTTGAAAATTTGAAAAAAGGTAAATGTATGAGGAATAGAAAGTGTGAATAAATAAATGATTTTATTAGTGAGTGATAAAACCCAATGTAATTTGTTTATGGTTGTTTGTATAAGGGATCGACACGGGACACCATGTCGTGAAGTCGAGTATTAAAATCTACAGATAAATGAAAAGAGGATTGTGAAAATAAAGTGTTAAGGAAATGTTTTGTTTGTTAGAAAATTGGGTAAAGGTAAAGGTAAAGGTGTAAAGAGTGAAGTTAAAGGTAAAGGAATGTTGGATTGTTTGTAAATAAAAAAGGTGTAGATTGTGAGAACGAATGAAAGTGGTTTTTAGAAAATTCCAATCTACAAGCAAATTTATGACTGCAAAGGATCGAAGCGGGTCACTGTGTCGTCGTTTGATAGGTATTCTATATAGATGTCCCTAAATAGCCAAGTACTAATATTTACGAATATAAATCAACAGAGGATTCTGAAAATAATCTGTTAAGGAAATGTTATATTTGCTTGAAAATTGGAAAAGGTGGAAAGATTCAAGTGCAAAGGATCGATGCGGGTCAGCGTGTCGTCGTTTGATAGGAATTGTATTGATGTACCTAAATAATCAATGTGAATCGGTTCATGTAAAATAAAGAAAATGCTGTCAATTAGATTTTTGGAATTTATTTCTTTAATTTTATTCAATACATTTTATAGGATTTCGTTTTTATTTATCCACGAGTTATGTTCTGTTGGAAATCCCAACCACTTAACAAAAACTTTTTTGCCTCTTGTCTGTAGAATTTTTTCCACCAGAAATACGTTTTTACTTTTTGACTTCATTAATTCTTCATTATAGAAACCGCCTTGTACGGGTTTTCCTTCAAAGTCTTCAAGAAGATATGTTATGGGGTTAGTTTCTTGGATTTTTCTTATTTTAAAGATCTCAGTTGTCCAGTTGGGGGTGTATCCTTTTTCAAACACATGTTTATGTTTGCTGATTCTTACTTTATCACCGACCTTAAATTTTTGTTTAATTATTTCTCTTTTCTTGGTTTTGAAAAGTGGTAATATAGATTTTGAATTTTCCTTCGTTACATCTACAGGATAACATTTAATGGTTCTGTGAAAAGAATGATTGTAATCATGGAGTAATTTCTTATAAATATTTATCCACTTATAGCTGCCATTGAAACTAAATTCTTTCCACATTTTTTCTTTTAAGGTTCTATTAAATCTTTCAACAATAGAAGCCTTTAATGAACTAAAAGTAGAGTAATGGTTAATTTTATACTTTCTCATTAAGCTATTGAATGTTTTGTTGTAAAATTCTTTCCCATCGTCTGTTTGCAAATTTTCGGGAGTTCTAGAAGAATCAATAAATATTTGTTCCATCCCTTTTGCAATAGTTATTCCTTTTTTGTTTTTCATTGGGATGGCCCATGCGAATTTCGAAAAAGAATCGATGACTGTCATTAAATATTTAAACTCTTTGTTTTGGGAACTATAAGGAATCATTTCAACAAGATCAGCCTGCCATAAATCATCATAACCTTTAATGATAACATGACGACGTTTGAAATTTCTACGTGCTGGCTTATGCAACTCTTCCACAACCTGCCGTTTACTCATATTTGTAAGGAGTGAATACAACAAAACAAAAAAGAAGTCTTTTATAGCTATATAAAATATATTATTTTTTATTTATTTTATTCCAATTTTTATAAAATAACATTAATTTCTTAATTCTTACTAAACGATTTTCAATCATATAGCAAGCACATGTATCGGGTCCTAGTTGACATTGATTTGATGACCAACAGCAATTGGAGTAATGGTTACCATGAATTGAGTCAACATAAAATCTGTTTTCGAATCTTTTAAGAAAAGATATAGAACTTTTAAACTCTTCATGGTGTTCATCTAATATTTCTCCATGATTTTTTAAAAAATCACAAATATCTTTTATTATTATTTTTTCCGAGTCCATTTTAAAGGTTCCTTGTTGTCTAAGTTCTGAATACTAACTAGCAAATTTTATTTTATTTTATGAAAATTGAACTTTTCTTTAGTCTCTTTCATATATGTAATATATATACATATATATGTACAAACAATATTTCTTACTTATGGAACATAGGGTGTAATGGGAATACTACTTTCATAACATGATCAGCTTTTGTTCCTATTTTATCATCAATATACTTTTCTTCTGCAGCATCTTTAAGGTTTTGGGAAATCGGAAATGATTTCATGTTTTCATGGACCATAGATGTTATTGTTTCCTTTATAGAGGAGTCTATGTGATTTTTAAGTACTCGAATTTCCTCACTAAAAGTTGACAAAACTTCCAGCAATGAAGAGTTTACGTGGTTTTTAATACTTGTTTCCGTAAAACTTATTTGATCATCAACATATCCTTTGCAGACGGCCTGGTGTGGAAATCTCGGTTTTTTTCCTATGTTGTTTAAATATCTATGCCCCATATCAAAATCACCCGATGGTAGGATTTTAAATCCGATTTTTTGAGGTTCTACATTGTCTAAGGTTTTTTGAAAAAGTTTGGAACTCCTACCGAACTTGTCAACGTTCATCTTGTATATGCAAGGATTATGGTTTTGATTAATCTTAATATATGATATTTGATTCTTTTAGTTCTTCAATTATAGAATTGATTTCATTCTGATGGTTATTGTTGCCAGCATTTTTTGATGCTGTTAAAAGTCTAAGTCTATTAACAATTTCATTAGGATCATTCCAGAACACATATTCCATATTTTTGTTTGTGTATGTCATTTCAGTAGTATCAGTATAAGATGCCCCTGTTTTTTCGCTTTCAGTTTTAAGTCCGACAGCAAGTTTTTTAATTATTTGAGTATATTTTGCACCTCTGTTACCCTTGATTCGTGAAGAACTGTCATGATTTATTCTATGTGCGTTGGTTTTTTGTAAAATTTTTCGATATTCTTCTAAGTCATTAGCACCATATTTCTGCTTACGTGGATTTTTCTTTAACATCAACTCAATGAGACCAGGAGTTCGGCTAAAAGTCTCACCATCAATTATAATATCATTTTCATTCATTTCAAAGTTACATTTGCCTATTTTAATAGTTTGAGTGTTCACATCAAAATATGGACCATAATTTGTATCGCGATTCGATTCTGATAATATTTTTTGGGTGAAAGAAGATGATTTGTCAGGCCTGTCCATACTTTTTGTTAAAAAAGACATCCTGTTAGAACCTGTTATATTCTTTGGGGTACTGAAAATAAGAGAATCGTCTATGCTTTCCAATTCCTGTGTTAGTGAACTTCGGGACTTTTTATTATCATTAGGATACACATTAAAAAAGAAATATGCTTAATATTTTTCAAGAACCGGAGATTAATGAAAGTATTTCTAAATATGAATATCATACTTATTCACCGTATCAAAACAATTTTGATCGCAATGACATCATTCAGATTTCTATACAACATCAAAATCTTAATGTTCTTCCTTCAGAAAGTTTTTTGTATGTTGAAGGAACAATTTCAAAAGCAGATGGAAAAGAGATACTCACTACAAAACTTGTAAATAATGCAATGGCTTTTCTCTTTGATGAACTACGATATGAACTGAATGGCAAAGAAATTGACTGTAATCGAAATGTCGGAATAACATCAACGATTAAAAATTATTTATCTTTATCCAAAAATGAAAGTGATATGCTACTGAATGCATCTTGGTCACCCGACTCAACTATTAATTTGAAACCATTGCATTTTAATTATTGTATACCACTGAACAAACTTTTGGGATTCGCCGAAGATTATAAAAAAATTATACCAAATGCTCGACATGATCTAATAATTACACGTGCAAGAATGGATGAAAATGCTCTTATATCCCCGACTGATGAAAATGTTCAAATAAAACTTCATAAGGTTCAGTGGAAAATACCGCATGTGACTTTATCAGATGCTATGAAATTAACTCTATACAAATCTATAAACACAAATAGTTTTATGAAAATTGCTTTTCGAAACTGGGATCTTTATGAATACCCCACACTTTCAACTTCTACCCATCATATCTGGAACGTGAAAACAACAACACAAATAGAGAAACCTCGCTACATTGTCCTTGCTCTGCAAACTGAAAAAAATAAGAGAATATCTGCTGATCCTACAATTTTTGATCACTGTGATCTTACAGACTTAAAAGTTTATTTAAACTCCGATGTCTACCCACATGAAGACCTTAATATTTCTTTTGAAAGAAACAGATATAGTTTGTTGTACAGAATGTATACCGATTTTCAGAAAACATACTATAATAAAGCTAACACCGAACCATTACTTTCCTGGGAGCTATTTAAATCGCGTTCCCCAATTTTTGTTATAGACTGTAGACATCAAAACGAAACCTTAAAAACAGGTCCTGTCGACATACGCTTGGAGATCAGAACATCAAAAAATATACCAGCAAACACATCAGCTTACTGTCTTATGCTCCATGACCGCATAATTGAATACAATCCACTTGATCAGGTAGTCAACAGAATTGTTTGAATTCAAAAAATAAACATACAAATGTAAACATGTTAAAAGAAAATAAATAAATTTTGATATCATCACAAAAACAAAAGAAGTATTTGTTTATTTTTCTTTAAACGTTAATTCAGGTTCTCATTGGGACTCTTAACGTTGCGTTGGTTGTTTTGATATTTTTTATTTTTGATCTACCGAGCTTTGAATTTTTTTCAAGAAAAAACAAACATACATTTTTTTTGTTTAGTTTATTTTCTTTTCAGAACTAAGTTTTTCATACATTTTTACATTTTGTTATAATTTGTACAATTTTTACGTAATTAAGTTTTCTCTTTTTATTTCGTAATTTTAAGCAGTATTATATCGGTGTCTTTTAAACCCATATGGTAGGGAACTATGGTTTTCAAGAAAACGACGTTTTTCGGATTTGGCTTTGTAAGTTTTTACTTCTGGTATGGTTATCACTTGATGGTCTTTTGTTCGTCGAATGCTTTGTGATTTAATTACAATTCTTTCACTGTCTGAGGAAGAAGAATTCAATACCGCGTCTTTAATAGAGTCAAAATTAATTTTTAGAGATGCTTCATAATTAAGATAAATCCCTTTCACTTTGCAGACAACGTGTTCCATCTTGTCTTTTGTACTTAATACTTTATAGGCATAGTTTTTAGGTCCTCCGCTAACGAATTCTGTTATATAACTTCCAACTCCGTAAGATTCCAATTCGTCAGTCATATCACCGATGAATTGTCCAGTAGGAGGTTCAAATTCTCCATGACGACTTATGTATATTACCGAATCAGTATCGTAATACAAAACTCTTTCCCCTAACCTCTCCAGGTAGTTATACAGTTTAAGCCGAGCTAAAGTTGTTGTATAAGCAGCAACACAGACATTTACTGTGGATAAAGACTCGATAGCTTCTTCTTTCATCTCGAAGTTAACGACGACGTTTTCTTCATTTATAGGAAGAATGTGAAGCACTTCAATCGACGGATGTGTTAGCAAATGAAATAAAGTTGAAGGGTTGTTCACTACAATAGTTTGAAGTTGATTTTCGCGTTGTCCAAACTTTCCCCAAAACGAATTTAATATCAGTTTCGCAAGTGACCTCTTTCCTGGATTATTACATATTTCAGAAAATTCCAGCTGAATATTTTCTTTTTCAAGAAAATCAGAAACATATTTTTCTTTTTTTTCCTGAGATGAACACTCACTTGGCCAGCCAGATGCTTCTTGTTTAATTTTCAGAAACTTGTTCATCATAGATGTGAACAGCCCGTCATCTAAATTTTTGTTTGGGTTATACTGAACTACATTATACTCCCATATTTCAAATATATTAAGTATGATGTATCCTTTTTGCACTGCTTTATTGACCTCGTCTATTACCCACGTACCGACCATTGCTCTTTGCTCATCAGTATGAGTACACAATGGATCTATATTTTTCTCATCACTGCAGCTTCGACATAGTGAAAACATGAGCTTATTATTTTGCTTGACAGGTAAAATTGGATGAAGCAGGTTTTCTGGAGGTAAAATTTTACATTTCACAAGTCCATTTATTCCTTCCAAATTCGACATAGTTGAGCAGGCTGCATCACCAGCGATGTGGATCTTAGGATGGCCAGTAGGGAATTTTCCATTCTTACACACCCAGGGGTAGAGAGAGCATATATCGATGTACTTTATCTTTTCTCCTTTTTTGCATTTGTAATAATCGACGATATTTCCGGTTCGACCGCCGTAAAAAGCATCGCGAGGATTTAGCGGAGAACTTTGAATCAGTTGATGACAGTTTAAGAAGTTTATGTCTTCTTTTTTGATTGACTTAAGATACTTCCGAAATACACAAGACCACATTTCAATTACCTCGTAACCGAAATCTCTTAGTCTTTCTGTTCTTGCTTTTGTTCTCTCATACCTTTGGTTCAATGTGTCATTTTCATTCTCGTGTAGAGAATCATCCCGTTTATGCTTCAAGCAGAGAGGGTGTCCGTGGTAATAGCACCCGTGGTATTCAAAAATTTGATTAGTTTCTTGACAAAAACCATCAACTTTTACCCCGTTGATTAACACCTCTTTTCCTTTATAAGAATGTTTGATGTTTATTTTTCTTTGTTGTTCTTCCAAAATCATCCACTTGATGGCTTCTGGTGACTGGTTGTCAACACATCTGTACCCGTTTTTCGGTATTAGTCCGATAGTGTCTGCTTTCAGAAAGTTCCGTCTATATAGCAAATTGCAAGCTGAAGCAATCGTTACCGATTCTATAAATGGTTCAACGTTACATTGGGTTAGAAAAAGTTTTCGGAACTCTAAGCACGCTCCTGTCAAAATTTTGACATCACTTTTACAATATTCTATAAGTTCTTTCTCCATATCAAAATAATCATTTTGATGTTCTGAATACCATTTTAAGAAAATAGCACGTTCCTCCGTTCGCATAGTATCTGCACTGTAATATTCTATTGCTGGCAATGTTCCAATGTAATTTTCATTTTCCTTGGTATTGAAAAGATACGGAAAGTAACCTTTCTTTAAAACATTAGGTAAGTCGAATGCTTTTGGTAGTTTCGATAAAGCCATAGGAAAATAGTTGATGGAGTCGATAAATTTTAAGTTTCCTATTTCCATCAATATTACTTTTGTACCACGCATTATCAATCCTGGAAAAAGATGTGTTTTTTCTAAAGCATAATGCAAAACGAACTGATGATCGTATGATTGACCGTTGTGAGCAACTACAATCACTTTTTTAAACTTTTTCCGAATTTCCAGTATATGTTGAATAAATTTAGGTACAATGTCTTCTCCTTTTATAACGTTCATTGACATTCCACAATATTGACAGAAATCCAAGTCAGGAAATTCTACGCAGTGACTACATTTGATTTGAAACACGCACAAGTTTGGTTCATGTTTTTTAATTAAACCTTTTGATATTGCTCCAATTACCTTTTCTTGACGACTTTCGAGATCATAAAATACATATAAGTAATTTTCCAACTTAGGTGTTCTCGTATCAGGCAGAATAAAACACATATGGTCTTTGGGTACATGTTTTGTACAGTTTTTGCAAAAGAACTCTCCACAAACGTGTTCTCGACTTCCGCCGTAGGATTTTAAACAAGCAAAACATCTTTTTATTTGCTCACATATAGTTTGTTGTTGTTCTGATGATGACGATGTTGATGGGGTGTTCATTTTGTGATTGTCATAGCACTCTGTTCCTTTAAAATTTCGATTGCAGTCGGGGCATACAATTTGATTCCGCGTTTCCTTACATTTTGGAGTACTCTGACATTGCGAACAAACAGCAAGACATCCATAATGTTTACTCTTTGTATTGTAGGGTACATGGCAAACCTCACAGTAGAAAGTACAGCAAAATGCGGCAGTTAAAGATGTTATGACATTAAAATGATTATTACAATATAGTAAATATATTTTCTTTTCGTTGCTGTCATTTGAAACCCCTTCGTAGATTAATTTACGGCCCTTTGTTCTGTGTTCGTAAACAGTGATCTTGTAGTTCCTTAAATGAGTTTGAAATAATTTCAACTCATCAATTCCACATCCTCCTGGTGGTATTTGGATTCCAGTATCGCGCAGAAGTTTCAACGCTCTCTCAGTTTGGATTTTGCCTATATCTCTTCTGATACTAGCAAAATTGTACTCCTTGTCCGTGTACGCCATTGCTATAACCAGAGCTCGAGGCAAGCATAAATTATCCGTATTTTTCACACTAATTATTCCTCTTCGGTTGACACATTCTTCGTTGAACGAATTGTACATGGAGGAAGGTTTTCTTCCCTCCCCAGCTGGCATTTTAATTGAAGTTACAGACAACGTAAAATCATCCGTACTTATGCCAACAGAATTGCTCTGGAATATTTTGGAAATCATTTCCCAAACATCATCCATGCTGAGGTCTGAACATGTTTTGTAGTTGATCCATCCACTTCCCCGCTCATGAGCAAAACTTTTCCCAGAAAACGTTATTCCTACCTTGTCGGACTCATTAAGACCTTCCATTGCAAATCGCACCATATCTTCAATCGCCTTTCTTATCCATGAAGTTGGTTCTTCGTTGCTTGGAATGGGGTTGATTTTAAAATCAATTTTTCGCCCTTTTAAACTAAAACGCTTAATTTTGGTAATGAAATCAGCCAAAATTTGAATTCGCTAAAAATAAAAAAAAACAGGGAAAACTTAATTTTTTAAAAAAATTTTTATTTTATCTAAAATAATTTTTTTGCGAATTTAGTAATTCGCCTTCTGAATTTAAATAGAGTGTAGGCAAAATATGTTCTACCTCTTGAATAACCACATCATGTTTAGGTTTCCTCCCTCTTCGGAGTTTCTGATGGTGTTGTTGCTGTTCTTGATGTTGCTGTTGTAGTTGTTGTTGTTCTGGGTGATGATATTGTTGTTCCTGCTGTAGTTGTTGTTGTTGTTGTTGTTGTTGTTGTTGTTGTTCTTGGTGATGATATTGTTGTTCCTGCTGTAGTTGTTGTTGTTGCTGCTGCTGCTGTTGTTGTTGTTGTTGTTGTTGTTGTTGTTGTTGTTGTTGTTGTTGTTCTTGTTGATGATGATGATGTTGTTGTTGTTGTTGTTGTTCTTGTTGATGATGTTGTTGTTCCTGCTGTTGTTGTTGTTCCTTGTCGTGGAAGTCTATACTGAAGGAAGGACCTAAAGGCTCCACGACCTCTAGGCAGAGCGTGTTTAGCCCCGCAATATCTTCCTCATCCATTTGTGCATTGCACCGTTTAGGTAAGAATACCTAAAAATAAAAATTTTATATGAAATTGTAAAAAAAAAAATTGTTTAAACCTACCACAAAGTCGTCTAGTTCGACTAATATTTGAAGACCATATGCGGTCTTTATCCTTTTCGCTGAAGAAATCGGAAATTTCTTCCTCTGGACCATCTTCGATAAACTTAATATCGGCTTCCGAGCTGGTGGTGCCGACCCATCTCTCATGTTAACTGCCGACTTAATTTTTTTTAGGAAATTTGACATTTTAAAATTTTTGTTAAATATTTTCTGAACTGAACTGAACTGAACTGAAAACTGAATTAAGAACTCACGCAACAGTTGCTTTTATAGTATGGACTGACAAATTTGGTAATTTCCCCTGATATGAAATCTAGAAAAAATCGAAAAACTACCAATCCCAACACTCACTGCATTATTTAACCTGCCTTTCCCCTTTTCCAATTTTCAACCAAATATAACATTTTCTTAACAGATTATTTTCAGAATCCTTTGTTGATTTATACGTAGATATTAGTACTTGACTATTTAGAGATATCTATAGATTACCTATCAAACGACGACACGGCGGGCGTCCCGCATCGATCCTTTGCACTTGAATCTTTCCACCTTTTCCAATTTTCAAGCAAATATAACATTTCCTTAACAGATTATTTTCAGAATCCTCTGTTGATTTATATTCGTAAATATTAGTACTTGGCTATTTAGGGACATCTATATAGAATACCTATCAAACGACGACACAGTGACCCGCTTCGATCCTTTGCAGTCATAAATTAAATATATGCTTGTAGATTGGAATTTTCTAAAAACCACTTTCATTCGTTCTCACAATCTACACTTTTTTTATTTGCAAACAATCCAACATTCCTTTACCTTTAACTTACAAATATTTATTGATTCTTCTAGAACTCCCGAAAATTTGCAAACGGACGATGGGAAAGAATTTTACAACAAAACATTCAATAGCTTAATGAGAAAGTATAAAATTAACCATTACTCTACTTTTAGTTCATTAAAGGCTTCTATTGTTGAAAGATTTAATAGAACCTTAAAAGAAAAAATGTGGAAAGAATTTAGTTTCAATGGCAGCTATAAATGGATAAATATTTATAAGAAATTACTCCATGATTACAATCATTCTTTTCACAGAACCATTAAATGTTATCCTGTAGATGTAACGAAGGAAAATTCAAAATCTATATTACCACTTTTCAAAACCAAGAAAAGAGAAATAATTAAACAAAAATTTAAGGTCGGTGATAAAGTAAGAATCAGCAAACATAAACATGTGTTTGAAAAAGGATACACCCCCAACTGGACAACTGAGATCTTTAAAATAAGAAAAATCCAAGAAACTAACCCCATAACATATCTTCTTGAAGACTTTGAAGGAAAACCCGTACAAGGCGGTTTCTATAATGAAGAATTAATGAAGTCAAAAAGTAAAAACGTATTTCTGGTGGAAAAAATTCTACAGACAAGAGGCAAAAAAGTTTTTGTTAAGTGGTTGGGATTTCCAACAGAACATAACTCGTGGATAAATAAAAACGAAATCCTATAAAATGTATTGAATAAAATTAAAGAAATAAATTCCAAAAATCTAATTGACAGCATTTTCTTTATTTTACATGAACCGATTCACATTGATTATTTAGGTACATCAATACAATTCCTATCAAACGACGACACGCTGACCCGCATCGATCCTTTGCACTTGAATCTTTCCACCTTTTCCAATTTTCAAGCAAATATAACATTTCCTTAACAGATTATTTTCAGAATCCTCTGTTGATTTATATTCGTAAATATTAGTACTTGGCTATTTAGGGACATCTATATAGAATACCTATCAAACGACGACACAGTGACCCGCTTCGATCCTTTGCAGTCATAAATTTGCTTGTAGATTGGAATTTTCTAAAAACCACTTTCATTCGTTCTCACAATCTACACCTTTTTTATTTACAAACAATCCAACATTCCTTTACCTTTAACTTCACTCTTTACACCTTTACCTTTACCTTTACCCAATTTTCTAACAAACAAAACATTTCCTTAACACTTTATTTTCACAATCCTCTTTTCATTTATCTGTAGATTTTAATACTCGACTTCACGACATGGTGTCCCGTGTCGATCCCTTATACAAACAACCATAAACAAATTACATTGGGTTTTATCACTCACTAATAAAATCATTTATTTATTCACACTTTCTATTCCTCATACATTTACCTTTTTTCAAATTTTCAAATATTCTAACGTTTAACGGATCGGTCCCAAGTGCACCTATTCCTACTGTACACCTATGTTGTTCCATTCTGAGCGTAGGGAGGTGGTCGTGCCCTTTTTGGCTAGTTCGTCTGCCATACAGTTGCCTGGTATGTCCCTGTGCCCTGGCACCCATGAAAGGTGAATGTTAAACTGATTTGACATCTCCCTCAGAGATATCTGACAATTTTGGACCGTGATGGATTTTGTAGAGACAGAGGCAAGAGATTTAAGGGCAGCTTGGCTGTCTGAGAAGATCCGAATATCCGTGGAGGATATGACGTTTTCTTTGAGCCAAGACAGCACCTCCTTAATCGCCAGAATTTCCGCTTGGAACACACTACAATGATCGGGTAGGCGGAAGAAAAGACTGAGATTCAGTTTTTCTGAGTAGATTCCACTTCCCACACCTTCGCTGGTTTTTGAACCATCGGTGTAGAAGTGTATTGCTTCATTTTCCAAAATAGCGCCATTTTCCCAAGCTTCTCTTGAAGGTATGGTTACTTGGAAATTATTGTCAAACACCAACTTGGGGGTGGTGTAGTCGGATCGATTCGGTAAGAATCTAAAGTTATCTAGAATGGTAGTGTGGCCGATTTGATTATTGGTCCATTGTGATGTAGCTCTGAGTCGAGTAGCTGAGCTAGCTGCGACTTGTTTGCTGAAGATATCTAGGGGTGTGAGATCTAGTAGTACATTGAGGGCGTCCGATGGGGTTGTCCTCAGTGCGCCACTAATACACAGACTAGCCGTTCTTTGAACTTTGCTTGTTGTAGTTGATCATCTTGTCTTGTGCGGTCCACCAGACTATCACCCCGTATGTGAGTATCGGTCTAATTACCGAGGTAAACAGCCAATGGGTGATTTGGGGGGAGAAACCCCATTTCCCGCCAATGGCTTTTTTACAGGAGAAGAGTGCAACGTTGGCTTTATTTACTCTTTGCTCAATATTGGTTTTCCAGGTCAGTTTTTTGTCAAAAATGAGACCTAGATATTTAGCCTGATTTGACAGTGTGAGAGTTACCCCTTTAATAGTTGGGGGTCTGAAGTCCGGAATTTTGTATTTCCTCGTAAAGAGAACTAATTCCGTTTTGTGTGGATTGATGTTCAGACCACAATCAGCAGCCCAATTGTTAAGCTTGTTAAGTGCTGTTTGTAGCATTTTAGCTAGGATTTGTGGGTGCTTGCCTGAAACGGCAATTGCTACATCATCGGCATAGGCTATGGTTTTGAAACCTTCGTTCTCTAGGTCGATTAACAATTTGTTAACGACCAGGTTCCACAGTAGGGGAGATAAAACTCCTCCCTGCGGGGTTCCTCTATTGGCCATTCTGCTTGTTTTGTAGTTCCCCATTTCAGAACTAATGATTCTGCTGCTGAGCATTGTTGTTATCATGTTTTTGATGTGTTCCTCTATGAGCAGCCCATCAAGAGCATTAGTGATTGCTGAATTGTCAACATTGTTAAATGCATCCTCTATGTCTAGGAATGCGACGAGAGAGTATTCTTTGTAGTGCAGGGATTTTTCAATGGTGCAAACCAGAGAGTGGAGTGCAGTTTCCACTGATTTACCTTTTGTATAGGCATGTTGCGCCGTTGAGATCAGACTAGGTTTAATTTCTTGTCTTAAATGTATGTCAATCATTCTTTCCAGTGTTTTAAGGAGGAAGGATGATAGACTAATAGGTCTTAAATCTTTTGGATTTACATGGGAGCTTTTGCCGGCTTTAGGTATATAGACGACCCTAGCTTCTCTCCAGGCCTTGGGAATATAGGCATAGCTGATGCATCCTTTCATGATCATCTCTAAGTTATAGATGATGATGTCTGAAACCTGCTGCAGCTCCACAGGGATGATTCCGTCAGGCCCTGGTGATTTATAAGGGTCAAAGCTGTTTATTGCCCATAACAGTATATCTCTAGAGATAAGACTTTTACCTGATTGGTTTGCGAGTCGAGGCAAGTGCTCTTCGTCTGTTATTGTCAACGAGCTACCAGGGAAATGAGTATCCAGTAGCAAGTTTAATGTTTCTTCATATGAGTTGGTCCAGTTGCCGTTTTCATCTTTTATAGAACTTGGCATGTTTGGACTCGTTGATAGGATTTTCCTAAGTCTAGATGCCTCTGAGGAGTCTTCAATTTTTGCAGAATTCTTTCCAAGAGGATCTTTTGCTTATTCGTAACATCTTTTTGTAAATCCTAAGGGATTCCGTATATAGATCCCAGTCTATGGGATTTCTGGAAGATTTGGCTCGATTGAAAAGCTTCGCACAACTTTTCTTGAGCGGTTATAGCTCTTTGGTCCACCAGTGTGGTTTCTTCTTCCCTCTTACTATGGTAAGAGGACAGGAGTTACACAAGGCATGGTTAAGAGCACTAGTTAGATCGTCGACTTTGCTGTCAAGATCCTTGGGGTTTGAAGGGAAGCTATTGTCATTGTTGTTGTAACAATGTTTGAAGCTTTCCCTGAATTTTACCCAGTCAGTTTTCCTATAATTACGGAAGCCTATGGGTTCTGGTGTGTCATCTGTTAGACTAAATTGGATGTATCTGTGATCAGAGAAGGAGTGATCCTTAGATACAGCCCAATTTTTAATCTTGTTATAGATTGATTGAGATGCAAAGGTAACATCTAAAACCTCTTGTCTGTTTTTTGTGACAAAGGTTGGTTCATTACCGATATTGCATATAAGAAGGTTAGTACCTAGAATAAAATTAAAAAGACTCACCCCTTTCATTTACGTCCGTACTCCCCCATACTGTGTGATGTGCGTTGACGTCACTTCCTATTATAAGATCCGCTTTGAGCTTTGTTGCGCTTTTTATTACGCGCTCGAGCGTCTCTCCTGGTAGCGGCCCCGGTTGGTCATGGCCTAGATAGGCGGACGTGAGCCAGTAAGTCCCACTGTTGGTCTGCAGTTTTACTGTTGTGGTGTCGCAATTGCTGTAATTAGGTAGTAGAAATACGTTAAGTGTTTTCTTTGCCAGTATGCAGGATCTTGGTTCACCTTTGTCCGTCACATACAGCAGAGAATAATCTTTCGTCCTGAGTCCTTTTACCACGGATTTATTAATCCATGGTTCCTGGATCAGGACTATATCCTCGCCGGACTTGCTTAGTCGGAGAAGGAGTCCGGCCGAGGCTTTGATGGAGTGTTGGAGATTAATATGGAGTATCAGCAGCATTGCTACAATCATCCAGCTTAATCTCCAACACTGTAGCATTAAGGTCCACCATATCTGAGGTGGAGTCTAGAAACTCATCCTCAGAAAGGAGAACCCCAAGCATATCATCGTCAGAGTCTAAGACTCAACCTTTGTTGTTGTCGTCCTTTTTGGACGATTTGTTATCAGTTGCGTCTTGATCAGACACTATTATTGTAGTCTTTTCGACCAGTTTCGAGCAAGACAGCTGTTCCAAAGAATCAGAGCAACTTGCCGCGTCTGTCTCCATGATGGAAGATTCGACGCTCGCAGTGGACTCCTTGGCTTCGGATTCAGCCGCTTGCTTTGGAAGCTTTGCAGCGTCCTCATCTTTTTTGTATATTTTCAGCACTAGGCTGTCAAAGCCGTACTGAATAACACCCCTGCGTGCCGCCAGGGGTTCTAATGACTCCTTATTCAGGATGACAAGAGCCGACCGATAACGACCCACCGACTCTTTTTCAATCACCGGAACCGTCCAATCGTGAGTGGGCAGATCCGGGTTGCTGTATTTAATCAACTGGAGAACCATCTCCCGCGATTCATGTAGGGCCGGTACTAAGGCACGAGCTCTCGGTCTGCTTTTGATATCCCCCCTTGCCACCACCTCTAGCTTAGCACCTGGCCAGATCTCACCTAAACCGCTTACAGCAAGTTTATATAAATGAAGCGATCTCTGGTCTTGGCAGGCGATCAGCTTGACGCGGTTTTGATGCCAACCAGCGTCGCTAATTCTTGGGAGGGGTCCCGGATTCGCCTCGATAACAGGTATAAACCTGAAAGCGAGGTGAGCCTTGACGTCCGCCCACCTGTCGGCAGAGATGTTTCCATCCATATTGCTCCCGTCGATGACCGCGACAACAATCTTTCCCTTTACCACGTCACCAAAGGATTGCCCCGGCACCAGTGTCGATGGAACGCTAACCCCGACTCTTGGCTTTTTTGGTTGAGGTTTTTCAACCTCAAACGACCTGTTTCGCTTCGACGTTGAGTCTTGGCTGGTCTCTTCTGCAATTATACTTGCCCACTTCAATTTATCAACCTCACCCGGGGTTCTCTCCACTGCGGGTTTACCACCCACCGTTTCAATCACCCTTCTGGCTTGGCGACGTATCTGAGCGGGCGTTTTTTTGATCTGAGTCCCCCCCTTGGCCGAGCTGGAGTTTTTAATCACCTCTCCCGCTCCACCAATTGGAGGATTCATTGTACTCGACGAGGGTACGCACCGACCCGCAGAGGTAGGGTTGCTAATCGCCTCTCCAACCCTGCCAGTCTGAACGGCCCTCCCCGTGTCCTTTATTTTAAGGGCATTCAAGGTGGAGACGGAGTCGTTGATCACCCCTCCATTTCTCCTCTTTGTAAGTTTCATCTCGTCCTGTCTTGATGATAGCACCAAAGCATGCGAATTGTTTTCAAAGCTAATATTGGGGACTTCATCCCCTCTATTAGCAGTGGCCGTCCGTTTGCCTTCCGATTCACTGGCTAGAACTAGCTTTGCAGCATGCTCTTGACCAGTTACCAGCGGGCTGTGCTGCTCGCCAGAGTCGGGATTCTTGGTTCCCACTGCACAGACCTGAACTGGCTTTGCAGCTGGTTCAGAACCTGTGTGCGAACCTTGTATCCCACTGGTGGAAGGTATGCCCGTTGGCTCACATTCCTGCTTCGACTTTTCAGCCAAATCGGAGAATGTGTACAACTTTCGTTGCCTTCCCCCAGTTTTCTTTTTTGTCTTTTTGTTCGTTTTTTTTGTCTGTTTGTTTGTTTGTTTGTTTGTTTGTTTGTTTGTTAGTTTTTAAAAATTCCATAGAAAGTCCCACGAGTAACTACGGAAGGAAAAGGTCAGTCCCGGCAGAGCCGTGTACCGGGGTAAGACTAGTCTTTTCTGGACCCTGCCAAGCATCCAGAAGAGCTCGTTATTGATTGGTTTATCCCCCAACCTTTAATTCTTCGGCACGGATTATAAATGCTCACACCATCACTGAAACTAGGAACCTCGTATCTATGGTGAGATTGGATTTCTAAGTATTGTGCTATTGAGAAGTCACAACCACCCAGCGATCCAACCTAACCTTGGCTGTCACCGTCTGACATCGTACAGACACTGATAAGTATATGTAGTGAACATTGCCCGCCCGGCACCCCCTTGGAGGGTTCGATCGAGGATTTTTGCCAGGAATTGAAGACCTGACTCTGCCTCCTTCTTCTGAACTGTTCATTAGGACAAAACTTGAAGGTGAGTTTGGAAGCCTTTGAAACCTCATGGTGGAAACCTCGGATGAAAATCTAATACTAGAGTACACTGACATCTTCGCATCGCCAAACGGGCAATGCGGTAGAACACAGTTGGTGCAGCATTGCATCAACACAGCAGATGCAAGGCCGATTCGTCAACCCTCAAGTCGCTTTCTACGTTGAGGAAATGACGTTGAGGAAATGATAACGTCAATGAAGAAGAAAGGTTTTATCGAAAATTCCAAAATTCCTTGGGCGTAACCAATGGTGCTAGTGAAAAAGAAAGACGGAAACACTGGTTTTGTGTGGAATACCAAAAGCTGAATGATGTGACTAAGAAGGACAGCCCCAGTCCCCTGCCGAAAATCAGTGATACCTTGGATGCCATGGAGGCTAGTAGAGCCCAGTGGTTCTCGACGTTATACTTGAAGAGTATATGGCAAGTTGATATCCACTCTGATGATCGGAAAAAGCCAGCGTTTTCTACAGGCAACAGGCTCTGGTTGTTCAAAGTTATCCCGTTTGGGCTATGCAACGCTCCAACAACATTCGAGCGTTTAATGGAGTGCGTTCTTCAAGGACTGACGTGGAAAGCTTGCCTAGTCTCCTTGGACGATGTCATTGTTTACGGGAAAACATTTAACCAACATTTCAAGAACCAGAAGGACGTGTTTCAGAAACATCGAGAGGTTAACCTAAAACTGAATCTGGAAGTAAACCGAAATAAAGTATTTTGGACACATCATCTCTTCCCAAGGTGTGAAGACTTTTCTTGAAAAAGTTGACTCCATCAAGAATTGGTCCAAACCACTGGACAAACATCAACTCCGAAGCTTTTTTGGTCTTGCCACACATTACCCACGTTTTGCTTAGAACTTTGCTGGAGTAACAAAGAGTTTGCATCAGCTTATCGAAAAAGGGAAGCAGTTTAAATTGTCAGAAGGGTATGAGAAATCTTTAAAAGAACTCAAATACCGCTTGTGTAATGCTCAAGTGCTGGCATATCCAACACCTGGCAAAACATGGCTGTCAGGAAAACAAACTGACGCACTTAGACCATTAGGTCCATTGTGATACCATAGAAATTATGCGAGGGAGTACTTAACAAAACCATTTTGGAGCTTCTAATAAATCGAAGGAGATGCAGGGGATCTGTGTTCGCCAGATCGCTTGGATCATCAAGAAAATATTTTCCTAGAAGCCGTTTTCTTGATTCTTGTTTTCATGAGCAGAGGAGGTGTGGGATTGTCTCCTCCTCCTCTTCATCTAAGCAACTTCTGCAGAAGCCATTAGAGGAAACGCCAAGTCTTAGGGCGCGTCTTCCTATCAGATAATGTCCGGTGATGACATTGATTACGGAGCTAACTTGCAATCTGGTAATGGATAACAAATGTCTTGTGCGTTTTGGATCTAGTCCTGGCCATATCAGTTTTGTTGCCACACACGTGGTGATATTGTTCCACCTTTAATTTGTTCTATCCATTGCCTCTTGCTTTAGCATAAGTTTACATGTAGCGATTGGTATACCAATATTCAACCTGCTGGTTGAGATCGGTAGAACGCTTCCTTCTCTGACGAGTTCATCGGCTTTGCAGTTACCCACGATATCTCTGTGCCCCGGCACCCATTAAGCGACAATTAAGGGCGGTTACTGAGTTCGTAGGAACAGCGCCGAATGACTTGAGGGCTGCTTGACTATCTGAGTAAATCCGGATATTCGCTGAGGATATCAGGTTTTCTTTTAGCCATGCTATAATTGTTTGGAAGGCGGAACGAGAGACTTATGTTAAGTCGGTATGAGTACACTCCACAGCCTACCCCTTCTTCGGTTTTTGAACCATCTGTATAGAAATGAAATGAATCATCTCAAATTCTTTGTCTTGGAACTTGGAACTTATTACCAAAAACCAATTGGGGGATGGTGTAGTCGGAGTGGCAAGGGATTGATCCGAATAAATTCAGGATTGTAGCGTGACCGATATTATTTACCGTCCATTGGGAGAAAGCTCTCATACGAATGGCTGCACTGGCGGCCATTTGTTTGCTGAAGATATCTAGTGGTGTGAGGTTAAGAAGTGTATTTAGGGCAGCTGAGGGTGTGTATCTCAGTGCTCCGCTTATACAAAAACAGGCTGTTCGTTGGACTTAAATTATCGCAGTAGGTCCTTTTATCAAGAGCGATCCACCATACCACTACTCCGTATGTGAGTATTGGTCTGATGACCGCGGTGTAGAGCCAGTGAGTGATTTGGGGGGGAGAAACCCCATTTATTACCAATGGCTTTTTTACAGGAAAATAAATAGTGTGTGGTACTATCCCAAGTGCATGATGGCGATTAAAAAGTGATGGTATACAACAGCAAAGTTCTCTCGAAGCCCAAAAGAAACTATTGCGTGACCAGAAGGGATCTGCTACCTCTTATCTTATGTCATCAAATCAAAGCACTTCCATAAGTTCATCTATGAACAGAAATTTCTTCTGCGGACAGACCATGATGCTCTGACTGGCTGTTGAACTTCAAAAATCCAGAAGGTCAAGTCGCAAGATGGATAGAAAGGCTGCAGACTTATGATTACCAGATTCAACACCACAAGGGAAAGCTGCAGTGAAACGCCAAAGCATCATCACGAAAACCTTCCAGAGTGCATTGCAAGCATTGTAGGCGGCAAGAAGACTGTTGAGACAACAACCACAACACATTATGCTGTCCTAAGCACAAACAGAGCGCACCTCGCGAGTTCCCATACATTTGTATCATATTCATATTTCACTTAACTCAAAAAATACTGTTCATTGTCTCACAGTCATATTTTCATTAATCAGCAATATATTAAATTACAATAGAAGTAGTATGCCTGTCTGGCACCAAAAAATATTGACGAATTATTTGCAATGTAAGCTAGTTTTATGTATAAATAGTCTTGTAAGAAATAAAGCATTCAGATTCGCAGTTTAAAACAGTTAGTGTCAGTTCTATTCATTTTAGTGCTCTGGGTTTCTTGTTTATACTTTCCCCCGCCAGTGGTAAGAGGTATTAACATTTGGTCCTTCGAGAAAAAATTAACGAACACAGAAAGCGTTACCAGGGCTATTAACACTGGAAAATTAAACAAAAAAAAAGAATAGTGGTTATTTTTTTTTTTTTGTAGTATAAGCGTTTATCAGGGCTTGCGACACTGATAAAAAAGTGAAGTGAAAACAAACAGAAAAAAAAATAATAAATTTTTACGATGGAAGACGAAACAGAAATCTTCATCATTGGTGGCAAACAAAAGAAACTAGCGGAAGAGCTAGAAAAACTTAAGATCAACTTCAACAAGGACAGTGCGTCACGAAAAACCCAACAATACAAAGAGGACAGACTACGCAAAATCGGTGAAATCTGGGATCAATTCCAAGAAAATCACGAAAAAATAAAAGGAGTTGCGAAACATGACACTCCTTACATGGACCGAAAAACTTATGAGAGAGTGAAGGAGATGTATGAAGAACTGAAGCGGAGCTTGGAGGCCATAACTCCTACTCCCTCTCATTCGACCCAGGCTCTAAAGCAGGTCATAACTCCTACTCCTTCTCATTCATCAGGTTCTACGGACAAGGCGACAAACGCCAACCAAATACAAACACAAACATTGAGAAAACTTGAACTCATGGTTGAAGCCGTAATATGTAACATTGAAGAGTTCGAAGAGACTTTGGAGCACTATTCCAAAGAAATACACGACTACCAACAAAAAATGTTATTGGATCAGTTAAAAAATCTCACTGAATTGCATGAGGATTTTATAGCGAATGCTACAGTTTCTTATCTTCAAACAAAGTATGTCACAGACAGTGATTACTATAATGTTAAACGAGACATTAACCGCTTCCTGCATCAGATGGCATCCAGGATTGCAGCAACAAACCAAACCAACGGAAAAGAAACAAAACCATGCGCATCGAGGTTACCTTTAATAAAATTACTAGTTTTTAAAGGAAATTACTTAGAATGGCAATCCTTTTATGATCTGTTCATGAATATTATCCACCACAAAAGTCGTCTGAGCACTGCAGAAAAAATGGAGTATTTAAGAACTCATTTGGAAAGAGAACCGCTTCATTTGATCCAACACTTTACGTTGACCAGTGAAAATTACAACAGCGCGTGGGAAACACTGAAAAATAGATGCAATAATGAGAGAAAAATTGTATCACTCCATATTGACAAAATGATCACCGCTGGGCAACAAGGAAATTCACCATCAGCGAACAATATTAAGACAATGCTGGATGCAATCAAGGAAGGGTTAGCAGCTATTAAGAATTTGGGCTTCGATACTTCAACATGGGGCCCAATTATTGTACACCTGACAACAAAAACGCTTGACCCAGAATCACGAAATCTGTTCGAGCAGAGCCTGTTAGACCCGAACAAGATGCCAACAGTAAAAACCTTGCTGGATTTTCTGGGAAGACGATACCAAGCCTTGGAAGTACTAACTCCCGTAAAAAGGGCATCAAAACAAATGGATGAATCAAAACCATTAAGAATATTTCACGTTGGTTCAAAAAACACTCAGTGCTCCATTTGCAAGGGTGACCATGTGATATATTCATGCCCACAATTCAGCAACTACACACCAAGTGAACGGTGTCAAAAAATCAAGCAGGCAGGACTATGTTATAACTGTTTGCTACACCCCAAACAAAGTACATGTCTTAGCAAACGTCTATGCAAACATTGCAACAAAAAACACCATACAATGTTGCACATTGACTGGCAGAAAAAACAAGTGAATCACTGCTTCCAAGATCAAAGCATTGTTCTTTCGACAGCAATGGTCAACGCAAGTAGAAGTAATGGTAACAGTGTCAAGTTACGAGCATTGATCGACCCAGGCTCTCAAGCTACATTAATTACTGAATCAACAGTTGAACTATTGGGCCTTAAGAAAACGAAGGTGAATGTTGAAGTGTGTGGCCTAGGCGCAACAAAAGCTGGCACTTCACACCACAAGGTGGAAGTAATGATTACTTCATGGTTCCCATCAGAATTCAAACTGCAAGTAGAAGCTCTGGTCTTACCGAAATTGACAAACCAGCTACCATCAAAGAAATTCAAACACAAAAATCTAGGAAATTTGCAGAAACTAGGGCTTGCCGATCCAACATATAATAATCCTGGATCAATTGACATGATCATCGGCGCTGACACATTTGGAAATGTCATTCTGGATGGTCTTAAAAGGGATGCTGAAAATCTGCTCATAGCCCAAAGATCACACTTAGGATGGCTGATATCAGGACAAACTATGCATGAAAGGTGCAGTGACAATAACAGTGTCACTGGGCTAATAGTACAAAAAGAAGTTGACGAGCAGCTGGAAAAATTCTGGGAGCTGGAGGAAGTTTCACATCCAAGGCTACAAACAGAATTGGAGAAAGAATGTGAAATTTTCTACAAAAATACACATTTTCGGAAGCAAAACAGAAGATATGTGGTCAAAATACCCTTCAAAGACAGAAATCAAACATCCAAGCTGGGTGAGTCCAAAAAAAGAGCAATCGCAAGATTTCTCCAACTCGAAGCTCAGCTTAACAAAAATCCGAAGCTAAAGCAAGAGTACACAGATGTCATCAACGACTTTCTGAATCTTGGACATATGGTGGAAGTAAAACCGAACCAATTAAGAACAGGCGATACATACTACATGCCTCATCATGCTGTTATAAAACCTGACAGCACTACTACCACACTACGTGTAGTATTCGACGCGTCAGCCAAAACATCGACTGACGTAAGCCTAAACGAATTGATGCTGGTTGGCCCAAGGCTACAAGACGACATTTCGAATATATTGATGCGCTGGAGAAAACATAAATATGTTTTTAACGCAGACGTGGAAAAAATGTACCGCCAAATTGGGTTGCATCATGACCATCAAGACTATCAAAGAGTTTTATGGAGAACTTCACCTGACAGACCCTTCAAGGAGTACAAACTTACTACAGTGACGTACGGTACCGCCTCAGCACCATATTTGGCGGTTAAAACGTTACAGCAGCTAGCCGAGGACGAACAGTTCAACTATCCAATAGCCTCAGAAATAGCAAAGCATGATTTTTACGTTGATGACGTAATGTCCGGACAGGACACAATCTTAGAGTGCCGAGAAGCTCAAAAGCAACTCATGGAGATGTTGAGAGAAGCTGGTTTTCATCTTCGGAAGTGGGCGGCAAATGACGCAAGCATATTGGAAGGTATTCCAATCGAGTCGCGGAGCAAAAATACTATAAATATTGACACTGATGACACCATCAAAACATTAGGAATTCATTGGAGGTGACACATTCATTGGAAGTGACACATTCCAGTTTAAGGTACACATGAACGACATAAATTCAAGGGAGCTGGTGCTTACAAAACGGAAAACATTATCCGAAATTGCTAAACTGTATGACCCTCTTGGCTGGTTGGCTCCAGTGACTGTAGGCGCAAAAATATTGATGCAGAGAATTTGGAAATCAGAAGTCGATTGGGATGAAATACTCCCTTTGAATTTACAAAATCAATGGCACAAGTTAAAACAAAACATTGCAGCCGTTGAAGAGATAAGGATCCCTAAATGGATAGTAACGACAAAAAAACCAAAAAATTCAACTTCATGGATTTTGCGACGCCTCTGAAGCAGCTTACGCAGCCGTAGTTTACTCCAGAGTAGCTTTGCCGAATGGACTTTTTCGTACTAATATCCTTGGTGCAAAAACCAAGGTTGCACCAATGCGCATGAAACTCAACTTCCAAAGTTGGAGCTGTGTGGTGCTCATCTTTTGTCTAAATTGATGTCAAACATATTAAGGACATTCGGCTCACAAGTTGGAGATGTCTTCGCCTGGACTGATTCAACAATAACCTTGGCCTGGATCCAGAAGTGTCCATCGACCTGGAAGACGTTTGTGGCCAACAGGGTATCAGAGATACAAGCAGCAATAAAGCCTGATCTTTGGAGACATGTGCGATCATCAGATAACCCTGCTGACTGTGCATCCAGAGGCTGCTTGCCAGAACATATAGCAGAGAATCAACTATGGTGGAATGGTCCAGACTGGCTAAAACAGGACATTGTTGAATGGCCATCACAAATTCAACTTGACCATCCTCCCACATATGTTCCTGAAACGAGGAAGGTATTGGCGGTAGAAGTGCGACCATCTGAAGACATACTCGAACGATTTTCTTGTTACTACAAATTGGTCAGAATAGCTGCATATTGCAGGAGATTCATCGCTTAATACAAAGGCCACAAAGAAACTACTCAGCAAAAAGAACAATACAAAATACTGAAAAATTCCCGAACCGCTGTTCAAAATGCAATAAAGAAAGCAGATATTTTATCTGTAAACGATATCAATAACGCAAGAAACGCAATCATACGGACAGTTCAGGAAAGGGTCTTTGCAGAAGAAATAAAATGTATCAAGAATGGTAATGAGCTGAGCAAAAAGAGTAAAATATTGTCATTGAACCCATACTTAAATGGCGACAACATACTGGTAGTAGGAGGTCGATTGCAGAATTCACAATTGATGCAATCAGAAAAACATCCATACATTTTACCACACAATGAGAAATTTACAAAGCTGTTGATTGAAGATGCTCATACCAGCACACTGCACGGTGGAGTTCGACTAACGCTGGCAAAACTTAGACAACAGTATTGGATACTACAAGCTAAACGCGTGATCCGTGAAGTCATACGCAAGTGCATTAGATGCTATCGTTTTAGTGCACAACCTAGTGTCCAAAAAATGGGAACACTACCAGCGCCAGCGGCCAGAGTGACACCATCGAGACCGTTTACTCATACGGGAATTGATTACGCTGGACCTGTTCAAGTACTCATCTCCAAGGGAAGAGGAAACCGATCAACAAAGGGCTACATAGCAATCTTCGTTTGTTTTGCGACCAAAGCAGCACATATTGAGCTGGTTAGTGACCTTAGCTCAGCAGCGTTTCTAGCTGCACTTAAAAGATTTACTGCAAGGAGAGGAATGTGCTCACACTTTTACAGTGACAACGGCACCACGTTCGTTGGAGCTAACAAAGAAGTCCAACAACAACTAAGAGCTTCCATCAAACAAGCAGAAAGGGATGCATCAATCAAACTTATGAAAGATGGCACACATTGGCACTTTATACCACCAGCTGCACCTCATTTTGGAGGATTATGGGAAGCTTGTGTTAAGTCCACGAAATATCATCTTAAACGTGTCATTGGAGATACAACCCTCACTTTTGAAGAATTGGCCACTGTGCTAGCCCAAGTAGAAGCCTGCTTAAATTCTCGGCCGTTAACTGCAAAATCGGTAGTTCACCCAGGAAAAGATAATGGGGTTCGAGCTGCAACTGTGTTTACTAACAATAAGCACATAAAACGACCCATTACAAAATTATGTCGTTTACCAATAGAGATACAAGACCCAAGAGCTAACGTAAAAACTGACCCAGAACCAACAAGCAGCTCACATCTAGAAGAAGAAGGAGAAAAAGAGAAAGTAGCACAAGTTTCAACGACTATTACAAATACACAAAAAAAGGAAACCTTGTGCCCAACATATCAAAATAACGTAAATAAAGCTGCTAGAATAGTAGCTACCCTGCTCCTGCTTCTCGTCCTGGGAGGCAGAAACGCAACAGCATTGGCTGCCAATAAGGGTGCAGAAATAACACCATTCACAAACCATCCGGGCATTTACTTCGAGAAACTTGTAACCATCCATCTAATTACAAGTGATTGGAAGCTCGTTGTATACTACGATCTAAGTAACTATTGGCGTGAAATTCAAGAATTTGAAAACCTGGTTGATGGAATGAATACATATTGCAGGAAAAGGGGTATTGACAAGAGGTTGAAACGTTACAATCATTGCTTCAATTTGGTAAACCAATTCAATCACCACCTGTCAATAATACGGAACAACAATAAAGTACTTTTTAATCAACAAAAAGAAAGGCAGCCAGAAACAAGAATAAAGAGATCACCTTTTGACGTCGTTGGAATGGTAGCAAACAGGCTTTTCGGTGTCCTAGACAAAGAGTTTGCCGACCAGTACGAGCAAGACATCGAAAGCCTCAAAACCAATGATAATCACTTACTTGGCCTCATCAAAAACCAAACGTTGATTGCTGAGGCTACTGCTAATATATTACGCAAAGACGAAGAAGCAGTTACGCAACAATTGCAGGTATTTCAAAACAACCTAGAGCTTTTATCAGCTAACGTGAAAACTGACAACGAAGAAAATGCAGCTGCACAGGATTTCCTTACTCTATCAGCATACTCTACACTATCCACGCTCAGTTTCCAACAAACACAAGCCTCCCTGCTTGACGTGTTAACAGACCTGCACCATTCAAAAATCAATCAGCTAATCATAACACCAGATCAGCTGCATGACCAAGTGAAAATCATCGGAAACCATTTGCCTTCCCAATTGACGGTACCTGAAGACAAAACTAACCTCTTGCCGTTATACCGGTTGTTGACGGCAAAGGCACGAATTACTGAGCGGAGTGTCATCTTTGAAACTAGAATTCCTCTTATAACTACTGAGGATTTCGAAGTTTTTAAAATGATTCCAGTCCCTGCAGCTCATTGGAACGAATTTGTGTACATCGAGCCTTCAACTGATTACTTAGCAGTAAATATTCTTCGCGAATCATACCATACTATGACTAATGATGAAATGAGTAAGTGCAGTCTCTTCAACGCTAAGTACTTATGTCATCAACAACACCCTATCTTCAATCGGAGATCTAATGTAAGCAGATGTGAATTAGACCTTCTCAGTCACAAAAAAGAGCTTTCGCCCTTTTGTAAGTTAAGAAGCATTCCGCCATCGCCAGTGTGGGTACAATTGAACAAAGCAAACAGTTAGATCTATGTACTTGACAAAGAGTACACGTTTAATCTGATCTGCGATAACACGGTTTCAGACATCACTCTCAAAGACGACGGAATGTTAACGCTACAACAAAACTGGGTTTTGAAGGAAGATACCATGATCATAACGTCGCATAACATCCATTCAAGCGAGCTATATACGGCATTCATCCCAGCCGCCAATATAACTACTCTGCTACAGGAAGCGCCTCTGAATACTTCAAGTCCACTGACATTGCCAGAGGTATTCCTTGAAAATGGGAACGAGGACGTCAAACAACTTCAAAATTGGATAACAGCTCTTAAGAATCATGAGCAGTTACCCGCAAACACCACCTCACACCACATGCACCACACAATAAGCTATAGTTTGATTGGGGTGCTTTTTATCTGTGTCATCCTCCTTATTCTGTTCAAAAGGAGACGTCAGCATAAGCAGGCCAGCCCTGTGATTGAGCTGCAGACCCGCGAGATTCCAGTACCGAGAAAAAGGAGATTCTCAACTTCTGACTTCCAGGTATAAACCGGTTTTGGGACGGCACAAGATCACCCTGTTCTTTGAAGCTCATCAGTTGAGGGAGGCCCCAGCATGTTGAGACAACAACCACAACACATTATGCTGTCCTAAGCACAAACAGAGCTCACCTCGCGAGTTCCCATACATTTGTATCATATTCATATTTCACTTAACTCAAAAAATACTGTTCATTGTCTCACAGTCATATTTTCATTAATCAGCAATATATTAAATTACAATAAAAGTAGTATGCCTGTCTGGTACCAATAAATATTGACAAATTATTTGCAATGTAAGCTAGTTTTATGTATAAATAGTCTTGTAAGAAATAAAGCATTCAGATTCGCAGTTTAAAACAGTTAGTGTCAGTTCTATTCATTTTAGTGCTCTGGGTTTCTTGTTTATACTTTCCCCCGCCAGTGGTAAGAGGTATTAACAAAGACAAAGAAATGATTACCGACTAAGAGCTGACCCCATATACGGATGGCGGTATGAGGAAGTGAGTACTGCTCAATAGGAGGATCCGAATATCGAACCCTTCCTCGCATGGAATGAAAACGAAGACGAGTCTGAATGGGGAGACATTTCTGACAGGAGTCCAGATCTCAAAGCCTATTTGGCACAGTGGGACTCATTCTATGTGGAAGAAGGTTCCCTCAGGCGAAGACGTCTACTGAGGATAAATCATATGTGATGCAGCTGATCGTACCGGAAACGAAAGTCACTGAAGTTCTTCGGGAGATACAAGACGGACCTTCAGGAGGCCACCTGGGAGTCAGGAGTGTGCTGACTACTTGGCATTAAGAAGACGAGAAACACACAGCTTCATCCACAAACTGATGTGATGGTTGAAAGAATTAACCGGACCTTGAAAGAACACCCGACCCGTCGTAGGTGGCTACCAACGAGACTGGGATAGGCATGTACAGCCATTCCTGATGGACTATTTAAATGCGCTACATAGTTCTACAGGACTAAGACTATCTGAGATCCTGTTTGGGAAAACCATAGGGCTGCCCAGTGAACATAAATTTGGATGTCCCACAGAGGAGCCATAGGACACAGATGACGACCTCAAGGAGAGATTCGTTGACCGGATGAAGACACCAAGCAGGATTCCCAGCAGGAGATCGTGTGTGACTGTATAATCCACATCAAAGTTGTTACCGAAACTTCAACAAATCTTGGAAGGTCCGTATACTGTTGTAACGAGGATTAATGACGCGGTTTACCGCACCCAAAGAGGACTAATAGGCAAGTGAAAAGTAGTTCATTGTGACCGGCTGTATCGATGTAGCAACCAAAACGGCACCAACTCAGCCACACAAACCCACCAATGCCACCGCCAACCACATTGCCAAAGGACCAGGAATGCCGCCAATTTTCTGCTTCTCAGGCAGCGTGGCCGAGATAAGACGACACTGCAAAGCCAACAATCTTATGGTTACCTTCAGGAACCGTAATACGAAGACCATCATCATCAACGTAATACGAAGACCATCATCATCAACGCCGGGGATAGGAACTCATTTGACGCCATTAAAAAGTATCTTCTGACAATGATGATACAGTTTAACACATTCACGCCAAAGGAGGAAAGGACAAACCTACTCCTACTGAAAGGAATTCACCACGCCTATTCGGACATAGAAGTTGAGGATGAACTCCGTATTGAAGGACTCCCGATTATAAAAGTCACCCAGTACAAATCAAAGAAGGCACAAATAAAGGTCTACAACAACTTTGAAGTCGATGTGCCCAAGACATGCGACCTCACACGAAGAAATCCACACGAAGATCCTAGTGATGAACCAGAGAGTGCACTGGGAGAAACTAAAATCCAACGACATTGTGCAATGCCGAATTTGCTAGCGCTTCGGCCACGTAGCCACTAACTGTGGACGCTAGTACGTCTGTGTTAAGAAGGACCATCAACCAGGCCAATGCAAAAGGACACAAAATACAGGACTGGACGTATGGTCCGCCAACTGTTAGAAAGAGGGACATCCAGCTAGCTTCAAGGGCTGCCTGACTTTAAAGGCACGACTGACCGAAAGGAACCAGATACTAGCAGAGAAGAAAGTTCAGAAAGAACTGATCACTAACTCAGCATGTGTGGTAACCCGCCCAGGAGTCAGCTACGTAGCAATGGCAAAACAAAACACAGCAACCAAACCGAGAAGCAAAGCCCCACAACAGCAACCTAGGACCCCAGCCAAAATCACACCCGTCCAGAGAGTACCGACCAAACCATACAAACCTCAACAACCCTCAATGGACCTCAACAATGAAATCCAGCGACTTTTCGGATCTAACTTCCAGACCGCCATGGACAAGGCCAAGGGAGCCTACCACCCAACTACGCCCAATAAAGCGATGGTGATAAGTCCACGGCATTGGCCATCTTCCAATTATGCAATTGAAGAAACTACGCATCTAGACGTATAATGTTAACTCATTATACAACCTAGACAAGAGGACGTCATTCAACTTGTTCATGAAGAACAACACCCCCGACATTGCGCTAATCAGCGAGTCGAACGTCACTAGTCGCAACAACATAAACATCAAGGGATTTAGTTCCTTTCGGCAGGACAAAAATCATCATCGAAGAGGAACAGCAATCTTCTTAAAAAATAAACTCTCGCCCAACACAAAGGAAGTTACCATCGCTGGACTACTGACTAGTGAAGCCACCGCCATCAAGATAAGCTTTGGAAGAGGAGAGACCTTAACGGTCATAAGCTCCTATTTCAAATGCAACACATCCACAACGGAATACTCATCGGCGGGGACTTCAACGCAAGACATAATTTATGGTTGGACGCAAACATCAGCGAAGAAGGCAGGGCAATAGCAAACTGGCTGGACCAAAATACGAACGATCATACGCTTGGATAACCAACTTTTCCCAGAACGCCATCGACACTTGACTTTTTCTTAGCCTCTCCCAACTTGGTGAAAATAATGCCAGAAATACAGAACTTCATCTGTAAGACAGTAGATAGTGAATCTCACCACGAAGCCGTACAACTAACGATTAATTTAAACCAACCAATTTCTCTACTTTCAGAAACACCATAAAGCTTCATCAACTACAGACGACTTGATGTAGAGAAGCTGCACAGAGACATCGAGGACAAACTAGATCTGCCACCAGCAGGAACCTTCTTGACAGCGAGATTGATGCTGCAGTTGGTAATCTAGAAGAAGCTGTATCTAGGGCGATCAGCAACCAAAAACAGCCTTGGACGTCAAGGGATAGGACCTAGGACCAACACCTCCCGGAATACATCCAAAATCTATACGCGCACAGACTGCGACTGAGGAAGAAACTTCAAAGGATTCACCAAAGCCAGATGAGTACAGCAAACAGGTGCTACCAAACAATCTGGAATGAGCTGCAGCAGGTCAACATCATGTTCCGGAACTCGATCCAACACCACAACAACATCCACTTCCAGAAAAGGTTGCAAGCGATTAGACTCGACCCGGATACGTTTGGAAACATCGATAGAATTATTGGAAAGCAACGAAAACCCCCCGAAATGCTAATTGTCAACCATATCGAGGTCTCAGCTACCCAAGACAAAGCTGAAGCTCTCGCCAACTACTTCGAAGGAAACTTCAAACCACGCCCGCCCGCTGAACAGACATTTCTGCAGGAGGTGGAATCTACAATGCAGCAAAGACTCCAACCAAGCCCGGATATAGTGATCTTCGACGATGCAAATCCAGCTGACAACCCAACAAACAACATTCGTCTCTGCAATCTAGAGGAGGTAGCAGAGATCATCGGCAATTCCAAGCCAAAAAAGTCAACCGGATCAGATGGCATCTCTAACCACATCCTCAAAAGGCTTCCCCATGCAGCGATGATTCTCATCATCCTTTACAATTGCATCAACAACTGCTACTTTCCCCGGAACTGGAAAACAGCAAGGATCGTGGCAATTCCCAAGAAAGGGGCTTCAAATCAAATCTTCAACTACAGGCCGATTTCCTCGCTGAGTAAAATCAGCAAAATACTGGAAGAAGTAATCCTCTGCAGACGCAAAATATTCTGCAACGATAACCTCCTCATACCAGACATGCAGTTCGGCTTTCGGGAGAGCAGACTATATCAAAACTACAAAAAGTGGGGCATACGGGTCAATATTTCCAAATCAAGAATTGGTTTGCTTCAGGATACCCTCAAATGGCATAGGTGGTCGGACTGCCACCAAATGCAAAAATTTGGTCTTGAAACTTCCCGATGCATCCACCATTCAATCCAAAACGAATGTGAAATACCTGGCTATCCACTTCAATGAGCTGTTGAACTTCAATCCACACAGCAGGAAAGCTTTCAAAAAAGCCAGAAAAGAAGAACTGGACTAAGCCAACCGACAAAGTTACTGGTCTACAAGCAACTTCTGCGACCAGTAATTAGCTACTCCTTCCCAGTCTGGTTCTCCATTTCGAAGACAGTCATGAAAGAACTCCAGCTCTTTGAAAGGAAGATACTCAGGATCTGCACCGGCCTCTACTTTGTAATTGTACCAAGAAGCCAACATCATACCTCTGGACAGATACCTGGTGCTATTCACAAAGAAGCTAATCCAAAACGTCACCAACCACCCGAATCAGCTAATGAGAAGGATGACTACAGAGCAACGACATCCGGAACCGAGGTACCTCAGTGTGATGGAGACCCTGGACGACAACATCATCAAGGACAACGAGGGACCTATCTCGTTTAACGCTGACACTGGGTCAGCAAACCGCCGTATCTGAATTGCCAACCCCATCCTTTCAACTACAAACCCGCCATCGATAACCAGGAATGAACTAACTGAGAAGACGACAAAGTCAACCGACTTCTATTTTTATTATTTTTCTGTCATGTAAATTGTATAATATTCTATAATATTTTAAGTTAAGACAATGCATTATGGTAAGGCCCCCTATGTGCCAACAAAAGATAATTATCATAGTATCCTAATTAGTTGTAAGTCAAATTGTATAAAACGTTCAAATAAAAACTAACTAACTAACGAACAGAGTCAGTTTTTATTACAAAGTGATCGTGTTAAGATTTAGTTAGTAGGATTGTCAATCGAATTGTAAATTGAATAAAAGTTTATATCGAATAAAAGTCGTATAACTATAGTGAAAGCAAAGTTATATTATTTCGAACTCAGCGCACGTTACTATACAAACGCTTTTTGTCAGCAGGTAAATCAACAGATTCAATGAATTTTTCGAATGACTTTTGGGTGATATCTTAAGGCCCCGGCCCATAGAACGCGGTGCGTGCGGTAGAAGCGGCGCGGCAACTGATGCGGTGGGTTTTGCCGCGCGCAACTGATAGGGGTGACCCATAGAATCCGTTGCGGTGTTTTGACAGATAAATTTAGTCAAAATGGGGGCGTTCAAGAATCGCATCCGGATAGCTTGTTGTTGTTGTTTACGTGTGGGAAATCGAAAAAAATAAGTTATAATCGTCTAACAATGATATTTTGAATGGTTTTCTGTTTTCAAAAGTCGAATTTTAATATTTCACAGCTTTTGTCTGTTGTCGATCGTTCAAAAAGGTATCTAGACACGGCTATCCGATATAGGCTATCCGATAGGTTCTTGAACGCGCCCATTGTCACTTTTTCCATATAAGAGAAAACTTCAAATTGGTTGTGACTGCGCATGTCTCTCTTCTGTCACCGCGTGAGAGCCGCGGCAAAATAGAAGTTCGACTACTCGGCGCGTGCGGCGCGTTGCTCGCGGTGCTTATGGGTCACCTCTCATAAGAACGTGTGTATTTAATCGAGCTGTCAGTTGAAAGCGGTGCCGCACGCACGCACCGCGTTCTATGGGCCGGGGCCTTTAGGCCTTAAGCGCCCCATACACTGTTAGTTTAACTGAAGATAATCGTAAGGCCGTAGATCGGGATTGCCCACACATTTATCAGTTGATCTGAAGATAATGGACTGCAGTTCGCCCGGACTGAAGGTGTGTGGTCGCCGGGCAGGCGGGGATAGGATGAGAGATTGTCGACAGGCAGCGACCTGTCGGATAATGATCTCATGTGCCCCCCACCACACACTGTCAGTTAGCCTGCAGGCAAAAGATCTGTTGTCACCGTTTCCATCAGTTTTGCGTGAGATAATTTTCGTGAGATCATTCACCAGCCGAGATTGGACTGACGAGGAAAGATGGACGGGAAACCTTCTTTCATTTCCGCATTTATTGAATTATATCGGGCCTACCCCTGTTTATGGAAAGTCAAGGACGATGCCTACGCTAATAAAAGATCGCGGGATGAGGCGTACGGTGAATTGTTGAAGTTCTATCAAAAAACTGTGCCGTCAGCCACCATTGACACAGTGAAAAAAAAATATTAATAACTTGAGATGTGCGTTCCGTAAAGAGTTGAAGAAAGTAAAACAGCAAAAGTCGGGCTCATCGGGAGATGACGCATACACCCCGTCACTGTGGTATTTCGACTATTGTTTACAGCCGACCATGAAGAAACTAGAGCGACGATTGGGAGTGAGGAATCACAACTCGTAAGTTATTTTTATTCTATTCTTTAATTTATATCAAATACATACAACAGTACAAACAAATTTTCACAGTAAAATATTTCACCCTCCCACCCTAATTGGTGACAAATTTGTTTTGCCAGGAAACTGCACCTTCTCCAACAAAGTAGTTCTTGTAATTATCACGATTGTCTTTTGCATTTTCACACAAAACTTGTCTATTATATCCCAGTCGTAGACCCACCAGCTGATCTTCCACCATATCCCCTCGAATAACTTCCCCACTATCAATATCTTCTACATCAAGTGAATTCGATGGCATGAACAACGCTTTTGCTTCCTTCTTCAGAAAATTATGAAGAGCACACGTTGCTAGCACAATGAAATCTATTTTTTCTGGATTCAAGTTGATTTCTGTGTGAAATATCCGGAAACGACTTGACAGAATACCGAAAGCATTTTCTACTATTCTGCGAGCTCTGCTCAAACGGTAGTTGAATATGCGCTGGTCATAAGTCAATTGTCTTTGAGGATATGGTTTAAGAACGTTTTCATGCAAAGCAAAAGCGTCGTCAGCTAAAAATACGAAATTGAGGTTTGCCTTGTTGGCACTGTTTGGTGGCAAATTGAGACTTTTGTTTAGTAACTTCGTATAAAAACCGGTACATTCAATTACACCTCCATCAGAGACTCTGCCGTTACAGCCAACGTTTACGTATATGAACTGATAGTCTGCGTTAACGATTGCCATCAAAACTATACTGCAAAACCCCTTGTAATTATAAAAATATGAGCCACTGTTTGGAGGTTTCTTGATTCTGATATGCTTCCCATCAATGGCCCTTCCACAATTAGGAAAGTTCCATCTGTTTTCGAAATCTTTCCCTGTCTGTTGCCATTCCTCTTCAGAGTTTGGTAACTGAAACAAATAATAAATATAAAACAAAGCGTATTATATGTTAATTAATATTTCATGTTATTTGTTATTTCTGTGATATTATATGTTATATTTGACAATAATATCAAATTTGATTCATTTTTTATCATACCAAAAAGTAGAGTTTAAAGATTTAATTCATTCAAAATTATTTATTTCCCAGTTGACAGATAAATTGCTGCTGTTATTAAAAATACAGTGGCATCTTTCAATAACATAACGTTTTAAAGTTTCTTTTCAATTTATATGTTCCAGGACAGTCAGGATGAAACCTTAAACCATACGTCATCACAACTGGTATCGCCCCCTTACCCAATTGCTAGCCTCAGTTGGTCTGACAGTATTTCATCAGACCCATCAACTTCATCCGGAAATACAAAAAAATCGGGCAATCAGAAAAAAAGAAAAGATGCTATCGACGCAGCAGTGAAAGCTTTGAAGGAGGACGATGAATTCGATGGCATTGGGCTCAACGTCGCATGCAAATTACGCCGTATGGATGAAGATCAAAAACTGTATGCCGAAATGTTAATCAACAAAGTGTTGATGTATGGTGTGAAGGGAAGATTTCAAGAGGAAACTGATGTCCTGGATCTCAAGTTCGTACAGCCGCAAAAACCAGTTCGTCGAGTAGAAAAAAAGATTCCCTACTCCATTGGTCAAGATCAAAACCTCTTCCAGACTACTAACAACTTCAATCCGATAACTGGAGAGGGAAGTACCCACAACGGAATACTTGGAATCTGCTCATGCTGACTCTGACAACCAGTTGTCTGAATTTTTATTGTTGAAGTAGCTTAAAATTAGCTTTCCGTTAAATTCATTTAAAATACTTATCTGATTTTTTTTTCAATAATTTCCAATACACAATTACCTATCTGCTTACATAATTTTTCAATGTAATTGAGCAAAATAAAACATAATAAGACGAATTAAGTTTTTTTTTAATTTAATCTTACCTTCAAATAAGAATCCTTTAGCACCAGGTAAAGTTGTCTGCAGGTCTCGGGTATGATTTTCCCAAGTGCTTGAGGTGAAATTCGCGTGGGAAACTTCAGATCTTCGAAACTTTGACCCGTTGCCAAAAATCTCAGAGTTGCAGTCAACCTTTCTTCGGCAGTGATAGCCTGGCGCAAATGAGTGTCTACTTTTGTGATTCTCATTTCAACCATATTTAGAAGTTTTTGGAAATTTTCTTCACTCATTCTCAGATAATTCCTTAGATCCTCGTGGTGAGATAGCCTCAGTTCACGGAGCAACGAAATGTGAGAGCTAGCCTCTCTATCTCGCAGCCAACTTTTTACCCAGACCCTTTTTTCTTGGGGTTCCCCAAGAACTGACAAAATAAACATAGCGCAACGTTTCCGACGGAGCATGGTGAAAAACTGGGGATCTCCTGCAGTCCTGTTTCATTGACCGACAGTCCGCCTGCAGGTACCGGACTGTAGTGTGTGCTATCTTCAGGCTATCATCTGCAGTTCAGTACGGCCGCCTGCAGTGGCTTTGAATTCGCCATAATTTTTCTTACTACTACAAGTTCTGTGTTTTTTTTTTATAATTAGCGTACACATCAATGGGTTATGAATACCCTTATATTGTTACGGAACACAGTGCGAGCATTTAGGAAAATAGGAGAGGATTAAATAGGAAACACGGAGGCACATTGCTTTTGAACCTTTGTGAATCGTAATGCAGGAGAAATACAGAGCCAGATAAAGCATTCCACATTCCGGTGGTGCGACTAAAATAAGAATCTCTATACTTGACTGTACGCCCGAAGTTGGGCTCAAGGTGGAACTGATGAGCATTCCTAGCAAGGCGAGTGTTGCGGCTAAATTGTTTCAGGGGAGGAATGCAGCTGGCTATGTCACTAGAACACTGTTTGTGAAAAAAGCGATAAAAGAGAGTGAGACAGGTAACATTTCGACGATGTTCAAGAGAATCAATCGATTCTACGATTGAACTATCACCTATCAAATCTATCGCTCTACCCTACAGTGGCGAGGGGTGAATAATCCCAAAAGGTAACTCGAAAGAAACTTAGTCACCAACAAAAAAAAGTTTATTTAAAATTTTTTTTGTGCAATGTTTGTCTTCGCATCAAGCCAAAAAGTCAAGTATTTCAAACCAACCAGCTATTAAGTAAAGTGTCATAACTTTTTTTTTCATAAAACTAAGATAATTAAAACTATTTGTTTCCTCTAAGTGAAAATCAGTTAAGCAACAGTCAACAGATATTAAGGCCATAATCAAATACTGAAACTTACTATCGGAAAACTTTTCAGACTTTTTGCACTTTTCAATTTTTAAAGCCTTAATTTGTAATATTTAAAAAAATCACGAAAAGCAATAAATCAATTTAAATAAGTATTGCACTGCGTTCTGCTGGTAAACTGCGTTTTTCAAATAAATTACGGCTCATTGGGAACTGAATTCATTTAGGCCAGTTGTGCCATTATAGAAAAATTATTTTTCTGCATTTACTGCCAAAAATATGCTTTATGCTATGAGATCATATACCCACGCATATTTGTTATCGAAGTGGCAACCTTGGACACATGAATCTAGTGCAGAGACACATACAAATTCATGAAATAAGTCGGAGACCAGCGTGTTATTTTCTTGTTCTTCAAGCAGAGACCTACCTCAACCTGCAAATCTGCCATATACATTTTTGTTTATAAGCATGTGTCCATGGGAAGAAATACGAAGGAAAGCGTTTTTTTCTTTTATAAAACCAACCTCAAGCAAACACCGAAGTGTGCAGAAGCAATGTTGCAAATGAGTACTGGGCTACTGCGCCGGCGCTATATTCACGTGCTCAGAGCACAAAGAGATAACAAACAACAGATTTGCCAAAAAATATGACGCTAGGAGGCTAGGATAGGACACCCACACCGGGCTATTTTCTTCCATAAGAAAGCATGTATTGAACAGAGAGGGGCCTCTCTCTGTTCAATACATGCTTTCTTATGGAAGAAAATAAGACGATGTTCTACCGTCATATTTTTTGGTAAAAGAAAAAAGAGGAGAGAACACAAATTTGTTCTATCCAGCAACAAGTTTTATAAGACGTAATATTTGGGGTAACCTTGCATGTTGCTAAAGTTTTGTGTTTGTTTATGGAGTGAATTGAAGAGCCAACATGTGTGTAGAATAAAACGGAAAGCAGAGTGGTAGTTGTTAAAAAAAATTTTGGCAGCGAGTTCATGTGTATGATTAAGTTTGATTCATGTTGCCAGAAGTCTAAGATGTTTCGGATTTGAATTTCAAAAGGTAAGTCGGAAATAATCGACTTATATGGACGCTTCGCCACTGCTACCCTATCAAGTAGGCGCAAAGATGTTTGAGGAGCAGACCAGATATGGGAGTTATACTCCAGTTTTGGGCGGATGAAGGCCTAATAAATTGTAGAAAGATCAGAAGGGGTGAAGAACTTCCGGCATCGTCTCAAGAAGCCTAAGCATTTAGCAGCGTTTTTGGCGACTTCAAATACGTGGTCATTCCAACGAAGATCATCGTTTACACACATATTAAGTACTGACAGCTTTTCGGTTTCTTGGAGCAGGTGCCATTCATGGATAATGGCAATGGGGGAATGTTAAACTTCAACAACAAAAGACAGCATTGAGTTTTCGAAGTATTGAATTCTACTCGGTTTTTAAGACCCCATGTAACAATGCTGTCAAGGTCAGAATTCAATGAGCTTATCATACGCAACCGTTCCAGTTCCACATCCGAAGAGCAGGGACGTGAATTTGGAAACTAATATGAAAAGCTGAGGGACGAGTCGTCAGCAAAACAGTTGAGAGGATTAGAAGTTTCAGACAAGAGATCATTTATGAAAATGAGGAAGAGAGTCGGAGACAAAATGGAGCCCTGGGGCACACCAGCATTTATGAAGTGGGTATCAGACTTGAAGCCATCCAATACAACTTGTATTGAACGGTCGGAAAGGTAGTTTCTAATCCAACGAAGAAGAGACTCATCGATACCAAAAGCACGCATTTTCGATAAAAGAGCCTGATGCCAAACTTTAGCAAATGCTATAGAAATATCAAGCGCAATAATCTTACTTTCTCCAAAACAATGTAAGGATTTGTTCCACTTTTCGGTGAGATAAGCCATCAAATCACCAGCGGACCGTTTGCTACGAAAGCCGTTCTGAGGGTCATTAAGAAGCTTTCGTTCCTCAAGATATTTCATAAGTTGACGGTTTATCAACGTTTCCATGACCTTGGAAAGAAGAGACGTTAGTGCAATTGCACGGTAATTGGAAGAGGAGGAAGACTCGCCTTTTTAAGGGAAGGCTGAACAAATGCTGTGTTCCATCTGCTCGGAAAAATCCCGATATAAACTTTTATTCAATTTACAATTCGATTGACAATCATACTAACTAAATCTTAACACGATCGCTTTGTAATCAAAACTGACTCTGTTCGTTAGTTAGTTAGTTTTTATTTGAACATTTTCGATAAAAGAGCCTGATGCCAAACTCTATCAAATGCTTTAGAAATTTCAAGCGCAATAATCTTACTTTCTCCAAAACAATGTAAAGATTGGTTCCATTTTTCGGTGAGATAAGCCATCAAATCACCAGTGGACCTTTTGCTACGAAAGCCGTACTGTCGGTCATTAAGAAGCTTTCGTTCTTCAAGATATTTCATGAGTTGATGGTTTAACAACGTTTCCATGACCTTGGAAAGAAGGGACGTAAGTGCAATTGGATGGTAATTGGAAGGGGAGGAAGACTCGCCTTTTTTAGGGACGGCTGAACAAATGCTGTGTTCCATCTGCTCGGAAAAATCCCAGCAGAATAGGAAAGATGGAAAAGTTTACCCAGTGGTTTGGCCAGCGTAGAAGAACATCTCTTCAGAATAACGGCGGGATACCATCTGGACCAGCGGATTTATGTATGTTGAGATCTTTGAGGACTCTCGCAACCGAGCGAGTTAGAAAAAAAATCTGCTTCATCACAGAATTTTAAGACTCAAGCTCAGGTGGATATTGGCTCCAGGAAGCCAATTGACATGTGTCACTTGCATGAGTAAACAACGTGGTTAAACCGTGCGGCATAGTTTTCAAGTTTTAATGTAATTATATTTCATACTTAAAGTTAAAAGAGCTGAAAACTAGTTTTTAATTAGTAAATACATATCCAAATTGATAAAACATTTATAAAAGTGAACTTTTACGACCAAAAAACATTTTTTCATTCCTTGGTTCTTTTCTTGCTTTGTATTTGTCATTACCTAAGTGTCATAAAATGTCAAACCAACAACAAAAACTCAGCCGTGAAACGCGTAATACAAAGCCTACGCATTCTCCCACTACTCGAGGACTTATCAACGAAGATGCTGACATCAAATCTATTCTCTTGGGAATAAGAAATCAATATGATGATCTCAAAAGTCTCATCTCAGGAAATACTAGAACATTATCTGATTAACTCGACAAAATGGAAAATGATTTTTCACAACGCTTTGCCAATACAAGTCTTGCAATTTCGGAATTATCGCTTAGGGTAGATTCTCTCGAAAATGCACCCAATCTCTTACATGCATCTTCTATACCAGCTGATGTCACAAAACTTGCCGAGAGGATCGACTTTCTTGAAAGAGAAAAGGTAAACAATGTGGCAATCCCACGTGGTGTTCCTGTGAAAGATGGCGAGAATTTGTGCGAACTATTTCAAACCCTATGCAAATCAATTCAATGCGTGCCGGCACCTGATCTACAAAAAATTTATCGTGCAAAAACAAAAGAAGGGAATGTCAAGGATACTGTAATTTTTATTCACTTAAAAAATATAATGGACAAAAAATCATTACTTGCGTCAACTTATCAGTACCGGATTAACTAAAACAAAAACATATGTTTAAGTGACGTTGGAATTGATTCCGCTTGTCCGATATATTCAAATGAGGGCTTAACGCGATCAAACCATTTGATACTAAGAAAAGCTCTTCAATTTAAGAGACAAAAAAAGCTCTTCAATGTATTTACTCGAGATGGAAGAGTATTCATCAAGACAACAGCTGCTGACAAAGCTCTTTTGATAACCACTGATGACAACTTGAATACATTAACCGGCACAGATGTTACCGCAACACCTCGTCAACAACAACAAAAGCATATGATATCGTTTGCATTTCTGGCTAGATCAGTATCTATATTTTAACAAACATATGGATGCAGCTCTGGCCAGGGCTAGAGGAGCTTTTGGTCTGACAAGGCGACTGTTTCACAGCAGTCAACTTGATAGCAGAGTGAAGGTGATTTGCTACATGGCCCTCATAAGGCCAATGATTGTCTATGGGTGCCCTGTATGGTTCAATGTTACAGCGTCTCAAATGGAAAAGATTCGGGTGTTTGAGAGACAGTGTCTGCGTACCTGCCTTGGATTGCACAGAACACCAGAGTCGGAGTACAGAAAATATTATCCTAATGAGGTCCTTTACAACGGGTCTCAAATAAACAGAATCGACAACTTCATGATAAAACTGACTCGGGGTCACACTGCAAGGTCGATGTCTTCGAACAATGGCCTGATATTTGGGGCTTACTACCCCAACTTAGAATATATGGAGAGAACACGTTTCAGTGGATTTGTCCCACCGGAGGCTTTCCTCTATTTTGACATGATAGGTTTGATACAGGACAGATCAGCGGTTCCGTTGATCTACCACGTCTGCCGTAAGTCCGTGGAGCGACGGCTCCTTTATGGCCGGGACGTTGCCGCAGTAGGCGGAGAAGCTGAAGAGCTCCTCCGGTTCAGTAGGGCGGTATCAGATCGCGATCGACGGGACGTTGTGAAAACGTCAGAACAGTTCTGGTGGTTGTCTGAGCAACAGACAGAAAATGATATTGGTAGCGAGTCGCCAATGGCTGGCTTGCACAGGCTTAGTGTGTAAGACTTAGGGTATAGGGGGTAGACATAGTGGCAACCAAAAAAATTATAAAAACCAAAAAAAAAAAAAAATTATAAAATACCGAAAATCAAAAAAAAATTGTAAAAAATTAAAATCAAAAAAAATGTAAAAACACTGTGCGTCCCAAAATCCAAAAAAAAATGGAAAAAATAAAAATCCCAAAAAAAATTATAGAACACAAAAAACAAAAAAAAAAAAAATACATATAAAAAGCTACTCTGGCTGCTCTAGTTTTAAGTAGTTTTAATTAGTTTTAAGTAGTTTTAATTAGTTGTAAGTAATTTTAAGAAAAACATAAAAAATGATCAATGAAACTAAGTTTTTTAAATTTTCTTAGTTATTAATTAGTTCTAGTTTGAAATAGATATATGGTATCTTTAGGCCGAAAGGCATTAGAAATAAGTTATTGTATAATTTAGAGTACCCGCCTAGGGTCAGTAAGTTAATTTAGTTATTAAATAAGCTAGTTTAAACATTTTTGTTAGCAAATAAGTAGTTTTAAGAAAGAATTAATAAAAATGAATTTAAAACTGAAAAAAAACTGTCTATGCATATCACGCTTGAAGTTGTGCATAAAGAAATTATGTCTTTAAGTAAAGAAATAATTTCTCTGAAGGAGATCAATTGCAACATGCTCTCACATATAAACATACTTGAAGAAGACAAGCGCTGCTTGACTAAAAAGGTAGATATGCTTCAGCATAAAGTAAATTTTTTAGAGCAAAGAGCATTTAATAAATGCATTGACATTGTGGGTATGCAAAATGTCAACAAAGAAAGTGCTTTGACCTCTACTTTGAAGCTATTTGGAGCTATAGAAGAAAGCATCACTGCCGATGACATTAAACACTGTTATGTTAAAACAATTAAAAGGAAGGTCACTACAAATAACAACAATAACAACATCTCAGCCTCGTCAACAACAACAAAAGCATATGATATCGTTTGCGTCAAGTTTAAAACAAAGGAATGTAAGCAGAAACTTATTGATAGTAAGAAAAAAAAGCATCTAACACCTAGTTTTCTTGGTAAACAACTTGGCATGAAAAACATTTTTATTAATGAAACGTTAACAACTTTTAATAGAGTATTATTTAACAAAGCTAAGATTTTGAAAAATGAAAAAAAATACCAATATCTTTGGATTAAGAATGGAATGATTCTAATGAAAAGGCAAGAAGGAGAAAACACGATTCACGTTGCATCAGTTGATGATCTTCTTAAAATTATTTAACTATGGCCAAAGTTTCTATAGTAGATTTATGTGACGAATCATTGATTCCTCCTACTTGCTTTTTTGATAAAGAATTATATAAAAGTATATTTTTCTCAGATATTTATAAAAATAGTTTCTTTTTTATACAACAAAACATAAGAAGCATGCGTAAAAATTTTGATTTGATTCACTTAGAATCGTTCGTTAATAAGCCTAATTTAATTTTTTTAACAGAAATTTGGATTTATGAGCATGAAAAGGACTTCTTTAAAATTCCAGGTTTTAAGTTATATGCCAACTGTAATAACAAGTACGCTTCAGGTGGTACTGCGGTTTTTATTGAAGAAAGTTTAAGTTGTGATTTCTATTGTACAGAGCTAATGAGCTGTGATATGCTAAGGATATCCGTAACTTTAAATTCTGAAAAATTTGTTTTCATATGTTTTTATAGATTTCATTTTGTTAGTGAAGATTTTTTTATTGAGAAGCTTAATTCACTGCTGATGAACAACAATGAGAAGCATTTGTTTTTAGTCGGGGATATTAATATAGATATTTTATCTGCATCCCCGTCAATTGAAAACTACATGACATTAATATCTGCATATGGTCTTATTTCTTGCGTCAACGAACCAACTAGTATAACATAAATAACAGAAAACATGCATTGATCACATAATGGCTAGAATTGATTTGAACTCCAATTTGACTCTAGCTAGCTCGATATCTGATTTTATGTTATCAGATCATTGTATGACGTGTCTTCTTTTTAACTTTCAAGATGACGTGCAATTCAAAGTTAAGGATCTAAGCCTCTGTAAGAGAACTACAAGAACAAATATAGAACTTCTTAATTCTAATTTGGTTTTTGAAGACTGGTTAAGTGTTATTTTTGTTGCTGATACCTCTATTGCTTTTGAAAAGTTTGTTTTTATTCTAAAAAGATACGTTGATTTATGCACAAAAAGTGGTAGTATTGTAAAAAGAAAAATGAAAAAACTTAAACTCTGGATTTCAAATGATTTAATAAAAAAAATCAATATAAAAAATCAAATGGGAATTAAGTGTAGGAAACACCCAAATAACATTGCTTTGCGTGATAACTATAAACTTCTATGCAAAGAGATCAGTTGTGAAGTCTCTTTATATAAAGAAAAATTTTATATGGACAAGTTCAATAAAGCTAAAGGGAATTTGAAAAAAGAATGGGGTATAGTAAATGAGCTATTCAACAAAAATAATTCATTCGATATTCCGTCCAGTTTAAACAACGGTTCTTCCATTATTGTTGATCATATGGAAATAGCTAACATTTTTAACAAGTTCTTTATACAAGTACCTATTGAAACTATTTTTAATGCAGGTTTAAGCCATGTTTCTATTAATTGTCCTGATTTATGTTTCAATGAATCTTTTCAACACAACACATTTGTTTTTGAGCAGTTTTCTTCCTTTGAAGTCTATAAAACAATTATGGCGCTAGATAACTCTTGTTCATCCACTTCAAATAGCTTTTCCAATAGCCTTGTTAAGAAAATTAGTTTAAATATAGTTGATGTTTTAACACATCTCTTTAATAAAAGCATTATGCATGGAATTTTCCCGGACAATTTAAAAACAGCTGAGGTCATTCCCGTTTTCAAAAAAGGTGACAAAAAATGTGTTGAAAATTATAGACCAATATCTCTTTTATCAGTGTTTTTAAAAATCTTTGAAAAAATTATAAAAATTAGAATGTTAAGCTTTCTGGAAAAAACTTCTTTTTTTAGCTCCAAACAGTTCGGTTTTAGAGTTGGTAAATCAACTGAAGATGCGCTTTTAGAACACTGCTGTTACATATTTGAAAGCTTAGATAAGAAAAGGTATACAGCTTCTTTATACATTGATATTACGAAAGCCTTTGACACAGTAGATCATGTTATATTATTAAGAAAATTAGAAAAAGCGGGATTCAGAGGCTTCATGCTTGATTGGTTCTCATCTTACCTAAGTAATAGAAAACAAATGGTGAAAATAGGTGATACCTTCAGCACAACCAATTATATCAACATAGGTGTTCCTCAAGGATCAGTTCTTGGGCCGATTCTATTTCTAATATACATTAACTCAATTTTTAGTCTTAATTTGAAAGGAAAGGTATGTGGATTTGCCGATGACATAGCTTGTGTTTACTCTAGTCTTACGATTTTAGAACTGATTGCAGATATTAATCATGACTTGGAGTTATTCAGACATTGGTTTGGCATTCATAAACTTGTTGTTAGCCCTAAAACAAAAGTTATGTTTTTCAATTTAAAAGCCTTAGATCTGAATCATCCTATTCTTATTCAGCATAGCTTTGACTGTGTAAAACTCTCTGCTAATAGCAGTTTATCTTGTTGCTATTCTAATGCTGCTGCAAATAATGTTTCGAATGCCGTATGTTCTCCGAAATGTTTCCGTATCGAGCAAGTAACTGAATTCAAATATCTGGGGTTAACTATTGATAATAAAATTAACTGGAAAGCTCATACTATAGCACTGAAAAAATACTTGCTCTCGACCACTTATGTCATGTTTCACTTAAGAAAACTTTGTTGTAGTAAACTTATGGAGACAATTTATTATGGTCTAGTTCAATCGAGAATTCAATATGGAATAATCTGTTGGGGTGGTACTTTCAAAAACACTTTACAGCCGTTGCTGGTAACCCAAAAGCACATTTTAAGAAATATATGGAAGAAGAAAAGATTTGAACATAGTTTTTCATTGTTTGTCAGCTCGGGTATTCTTCCAATTAAGCACCTTTACTTTTATAAAGTATTAAAAATTTTCTATTTAAGATGTGGATATCTAGTAAGTCACAATACTCCAGCCTATACTCTACGTAGTAGTGACCGTAATCTTGCATCGGTTCCTCCGCACAACAGTCAAAACTTTTTAAATTTTTATTCATCAGTAGCATCTAGGTTGTTTAATGCATTACCTATTGAAATTCGATGTATCCGCTCTATTCATCTATTTGTTAAAGGAATTAAAAAATGGCTACTTAGCTTTGATTTCGACACAATCAATGGCATTATTAAAATATTACTTTAATTTTTCCGTTTTAAATTTTGAATTGCAAAAGTTAATAAAATAAATAATAATCAAAAAATAACTTTTCCACATTTACCCCACAACACTTGTTAAAAAAAAATAAAAATTATTAATAAATCATTTATGAATTGTCTTAAACACTTTTTTGGTAACTTCGATACTTGTCACTAGACAACAGATCTTACCTGTTCTCTTCTTACTATTAATTAGAATAATATTATAGTAACTTAAACATGAATAGTTTGTAAAAAGATATATTGTGTACATATTATTCTTTACTGAGATTATTAAGTTACAAATTTGTAAATATTGATGTAAAGGAAGAAGATAAAATAAAATAATCAATCAATCAAAAAAAAATTAACGCGCAAAGTCTGTTTCCCAAGATAGATGAATTTCGGGAATTATTTGTGCTATCTAAAGTCGATATTGTTTGCGTATCGGAGACATGGTTTAACGAAAATGTTGGTGATGAAATTTATGCTCTAAGTGGCTACAAAATTTTTCGATGTGACAGACATAATAGAATTGGTGGGGGAGTGGTGATTTATGTTCGTCTGGGCATTCACTGTCGGGTTATTGCTACTTCCACCCCATCGCAGCAAATAGAATTCTGTTTTATAGAGATCACAAATTTTGAAAGCAAGACCTTAGTGGGAACGGTTTATCGACCAAACAGCTCCATCAATTTTGAACCCCTTTATTCAGCTTTGGAAGTGTACTCCAAATCTTTTGCCAATATAATTATATACGGTGATCTAAATTGCAATCTCTTAAATTTGACTTGCTCTGATTTGTTTTTAGGGACTATGAGATCACTTAATTTACATCCTTTAAATACAGAGGTACCTACCCACTTCACAAATAGTTCTAACACTTTACTTGATGTATTTTTAGTAAATAATAAAGACAAAATTCTCTTTTATGATCAGCTCTCTGCACCAGCATTCTCGAGGCATGACTTGATCTTTGCCATATTTCAAAGTAGCACTAGCACACACAGAGAAAAACCATTGTAAATTCAAAAAAAAACAAACATGATTCAACATTTTTTGCCAATGATATTGCTTCATAGACGTTTCATGTTAATTCATCATGATATTTTGGTAAAAAAAACAATTTGATTTTAATCCTTAATCACGTTAATATTACATGTCAATTGAAGTTAAATCAACTTAGTTCTCATGTTGAAATAACACTAAGAGTCATTTAGAATCAACTTGATCGTCATGTTGAATTCATTTGGTAGGCCTTGTTAAAACAACTAGATCTTCCCTTAAAAACGATTTGACCATTCCCATTGAATCGTTTTGGTTATCATATTGAATCAACTTTACAAATCATGTTAAAATAAATTCGTTCACATGTGAAAACAACATGACTTTTCCAGTTGATTCATTTTGATCCACTAGTTGAAACAAAATGGCTTATCATATTAAAATAAACCGATTCCCATGTTAAAGCAACGCGATGATTCCTATTGAATCAATTCAGTTCTCATGTTGATTCATTGTATGAAATCCTTTTGAAACAATTTCGAATCAATGTTAAATCATCAAGACAATATCAACTGATTCAACATGAATGGCAAAGAAAAATATAAATAAAAAGACACAAGAATGTTAGTTTTATTATTTACTTTATTTTTTATCAATTTTCGAAATAAATCAAGTCAGCTTTAGATAAATACTAGGATATAGTATACCTTAAGACTATATAATTATATAGATGTATAAGTATATTTATACATAAATATATAGATATAGAAACTTATACTTATAAGTCTTTGTTTCTAAAATATATTTTCCCATTATTACTTGGAAAAAGATGTAAGGGTGGACTTGTAAATTCGTATATTTCTTTTAATAATATTTTATTTTTTAATTTGCCCACTTCATGTGACTGAAAATGATTATCAAAACAAATAAGTTCAACTTCATAACACAAAATATAAATTTTAGTACAGGCTTTTGCAAAATTAGATATCTTATATAATTTACACGATTCCTTAGCTATAGCTATGTAACAGTTTGTTTTATATTCTCTTCCACAGAAAACTATTTTATTATAAAAATCAAAATTTTCCAATTTTAGGTTTCGTTCAGCAAAAATATTGTTGAAATTATCATTTGGTTTTGTAAGGTTTTCTTTATATATTTCCAGAGCATCAGGAATGCCATTTTCAAAATCTTTAAGAAATTTTGCAAACCTTAAACCTGCTTTTGTACATAGTGTTAGTGGAACATTTAATCTCGAGTTAATTTTATTACAATATTTTTTTGTATCTTTATGTTTCGCTTCAAACCTTAAACTCCATAAGTATTTAGGAGGGCCACATTTTTTTATAAGACTTGGGTAATGGACTAGGAAATGTGCTTTAGGTTTAAGGGATCCATATAGCTGCACATACATATTGTTGTGTTCGGTAACTAATAATTTCGAAATATTCAAATCTGCGTCAGTGTATCTATTTTTTAAAAGAATGTCTAATATTTTCACTAGGACGACTAAAATCTTCCAGTTTGGATTTGATTTTGGAACTAAGTCTCCAACAATAAGAAGAATAAAATCGGTTAGGTTCCATAGCTCCCGAGCAGTCATTTTCAGATTGAATTTTTTAAGATTTCTTATTAAAATATCGGGGCCAATATTACCAATTTCATATTCCCCATACGGAAACAATCTTCTTCTGCTGTTAAAAATATCAAGTGAAAATACATCTTGGTTAATAAGAGACATTATAGTATTACAAATATCGTAAACGCAAACCCCTTCAAACAGATCGTGCATCAAATCTAATGATATGTTTTCGGTAACGTGATAAGCTTGAAGATCATTAAAAACACAATTTTCTTTCAAACCTGTTTCCTTAAAGTCATTCAAAGAAAGATCAGTTTCATAATTTTCCTTGTTTCTCAAAGCTACATCGATCTCAGCACTATCTTTTTGCATTTCACATCGTACTCGCCTGCAAACTCTACAAAATCTTTTTGAATTAAATGATTTTATGAATCCTAACATTGAATTCAAGCCTAAATTGTCTCCTAAAATTGATCCTACCGTGAAATGAATTTGTTGCGTTCTGGAGTTAGTGATTATTTCAATTCCTTCTTCTTCTAAAAATTTTAAATCCTGTAATAAATGATGAAATACAACATGGTTTCCAAAAGCTGTAATATCCTTACTGTTGATGTATCCTAAATGGAAAACAAAATCTAGCTTTGATAATACGCGTTGAGGTAAGGTTGGTAGACTGTAATATCCTGCTGAAATTGATTTCGCATGAGAGCCCAAAGGGTTGTTTATACCAAAATCATCAAAATAAATAAACAATGGTATAGTCAACTTATTAGTAAAGACGCGTGTCTGAGACTTGAAAATATTACCATTTATAAAATTAGTAATAGTATTTTGTGATTGTAGTTCTTCCATATTTTTGATGGTTAAATCTAGCACATCAGGTAATTCAAAAAGTTTCTTTAACTGAAATTTAATTGGCATATAATGGCAGGTATACGTTTTAGTATCAAAAGAAGGAATTCCATGATTTACGCGTTCAGCAATCTGTTGTGAGAAAATGGAACATATAGGTTGTTCAAAAAGATTCTTCTCTTTCAAGGCTTTCAAAAATTTATGTTCAGTCGAAATCCCTTCAAACGGATTGCTACAAAATTCTAGTAAACTATTCAAATCTGTATTTGAATTTTGACTTTCTGAAACTGTGCGAATGCATTCTTCAAGATTACAAAATATTTTTAACATTGATTTTTGTATATTTGGAATTGCTTTTCTTGGCATCATTGGCTCTGAATATAAACATAATGAGAAATTAAATGATTCGTTTTTCAAAGCAGCAATATTTGAATCAAATTGATGTAATTTAACTGGTTTAGTACAAGTTTTTGAAGATGTTTCAATCGGTATTGACATATCATTATTTACATTTGCATCAAGCAGAGTTTTTGCAGGTTGAATAACATTTTCACTTAAATTTGGATTTCTTTGGTAAGAATGCTTACGATTGATATGCGCTCTAAACGTTTTGAAATTCGAAAATTTTTGTGAGCAATTTTCCTGTAAACATTGAATCGTACTATTTGAATTTAAGAAATGGATATCTTGAAAATGTTTCATCAATGCATTCAAATCTGAGATTAATAAGTTGCAAAGAAAGCAAGACAACATATTTGATTATATTTAGTTAGGTAAAAAAAATTTTTAAGTCAAGTATAGTTCAATTAAACTCAGAAAGCTCTGATTTGGTTATGTTTTTAGAAAATTAAGTAAGGAACAAATGCTAGGTAGTTTAAATTCATTTAGAAGAGGGATTCCAAAGAAATATTCTTGAATGAAAAGCCAAGGACCTCTACAGCCTTTCGGGTATTCTAAAGATAGTACATACATTAACTTGAAACATATATCAAGGCTCGACAAAAAATTATCGAATTTCAATAGCGTTTTATCGAAATAAACATAAAATTCTGTTAATTGGTAGATACTTAAGCCTATAACTATAATAAATGGTTGAATGGTCAAACCTTTGTTATAGTATTTATTTCTTAGCTCTGCAATATTTTTTTCATAATCACTTATCGTTGGAAGGTGAATGATGAAGCTCTCATTTGCATCTGGAATACTTATTTTCTTTGTGTGCTTGGCCGACTTATTAACAAAACGTCCAGTGGGTAGTATTACTGCATTCAATAGAACCGTATGTATATAGTCTATGGAATCTGGATAAAAAGATAAAAGTTTTACCTTCAGTCAGAAATTGAAATTATAAAAAATAACTTACTTTGGGACGTTAAATCTTTCGAATTCAAAAATATTTCTCTTGACTTCTTATCATTTATATTCAAATGATAATAGTTCGGTATTTTTGAACTGAATTCTGCCCATTTGCTTAGAAGCAAATTGCTTTTATTCGGAAGAAGAATTTCAAAGTCGATATTTATCTAAACGAAAAAAAAATTTCTAAATTAATGCGGATAACGGTTAATGCAGCTCTAAAAATTTCTATTAAAATTTCAAAATTCTATCTAGGTATATTCTATCTATATTCCACCTCAACCAGTTATGAAAAGAAAGCAGAAAAAGCTGTCAGTTAACTTACAAGTTCAGGGGCCTTTGGATTAGAAAACAATGGCCAATTCGTCAAGAAATCAACGTTTGTTGCAGATGATCGAATTTCCCTTTGTCTCAATGTAAATGTACGCTGCCATTTATCCTTCACATCATCCCAGTTTGAAATATCTCGAGCCAGAGAAACTTTTAATGCTTTTAAAATGGTCTCGTCAACCTCTGTAGTGGTACAAATCTGAGTTAAAGGATCATCCTCCAATTGTAAAGACTCATTTATTTTCGCTTCCAATCGTGAGCGTTTTGCTCTTTGATTAACATATCTGTCCCAAAGTTTTCCCCCAGGATTCTTTTTTTTACCACGTGGAATGAAGTAATATTCCTGAAAATAAAATTTTTAAATACAATAATTTATAAAAAAAGTGTCAAAATATGCCAACTTTTATTTCATTAGGGAATTGCTCCAGTATTTCTCCTAATATTGGTGGAAAATCCTTAGGCGATAATTTAACGCCGTTGAAAGAAATATCATCTAAGATTATATTAATTAGATCAGTTCGAAACGAGTCAATCAAATGGTTGTTGGTCACGTAGAAGTCCAAAACCGCTTTCCCTTTGAGACTTTCTAGTAAAATCAGTTTTAACTTCTAAAAATGAGATTTAAACACAAATCGACTATGACTTAAATTAGTATTATTTTTCTTTTTACCTTAGATAGGGGCAAATTTCCAACACCTCCAACAGATGTAATCGTTGATGTTGTCGCAAGACTAGTCTGGCTTCCCATCCAAGAAACTACTTTGCTGGCAATTGATGCTGACAAAGTATCATCATCAATCCCGAACTGAATCATAAGACAGAAAGCAATCAATTATACAAAATATTTAAGTAAATACATATTATGTATATTGTGCAAATGTTCATACCTCAGTTTTTCTCCAACTGAACAATGTTTCTCTAAAACGTGCACGGAGACCAATCGGTGGAATAGCTTCCTGGATATCTTCTTTTGACAAATATCTTAAACTTTCATAATCAATAGAAGCTTCTACAAAGGAAATTAAATTGTTATTATCGAACAATGAAGGTCTTAAAATTATTTTGTGGTTTCTATACAAGGATTAACTGACTCAGAATTAAAACACACTTTATTTTGGTGTTTTGTGATTCAAACTATTTTCACGCATTAAAAAATCATTTTTAAATTATTTAGGTACCAACTACGTAAAAACTAATTAAACGACAGCACTAGATAGATATTATATTTATCAGAAGAATTTTACCATAATACTAATTTTTAATGTTGTTTTGTTCTAAGATTAATTAAAAATACTGATTTTAACAAGTACCACAGATAACAAAGAGAGAATATTTTTTGTAAAGTATAATTCTTATGAGTTAAACATTAACGTAGCCGAAAACATTCAATTGTTTATTGTTGCAGCGCAACATTCATCAGGAAAAAGAACTTCAAGAAAAAACCTAAATTCTTTGGAAGATGAAACTACCGACGGCAAAACAACATCTTGGAGGTCCGTCACCAAAAATAAAAGCAGCCGCCGCAACGATCATTAAGTTGGTCCCACCCAATGCTATGTTTTATAACACCGCGATCATCATTTTGGCCCCGCCTAAGTCGATGTTTTATCCTTTGCACTAGGCAAGCAAGGTGTGGGTGGCCAAAGACGCACACGAATCGGTGCGGGGCGAGGAACATCGCAACTAACAAAATTGGATGCATGTTTGTGTTCCCGTAAATGTGATCTGTTACCGAAGAGGGTCAACGATCCATAGCTGGACCATAGCTGACCAACGGGGAGAACAGCTGTAGTGGACGATAGCGAGGCGACAATGAATTGAAAACTTATAGTCATAGAGGAGAAGTTTTTTTTTTCTTGTTCATACGATCTCGTCGACAGTTTTTTTGTGGTTGATTATTCGCGGTTGATACCATAATCATTCTTTTTTTTTGTATGAAAGTTTTCTTTAACTTTTTTACGCTGAGTATTCTTGCGATGCATTTATATTCAATTAATAAATTTAACTGAGTACTTACCTGTTAAATAATGCTTTGCAGCCATCAAATTAAATTTTTTCAAAAAATCATCCAACTTGTCTTCTTTTGCTTTGTATTCTTGAATTATTGGTAGGTTAAATATTATATTACCTTCATTGTCCGTCACAAAATCTATAATTTCATCTACTTCTGCCACCTGTGGATGAACAGATGTAGACAGACTTTCTTTTGAATTCATAATAAGCTCACTTTTCACTAACTTTTCACTTAATAACTTATCACTTCCGACACGAAACGCGACAACAACGAGAATGAACTGATAGAATTCTCTCAAATATTTTGCAATTGCATTGGTTGACAAAATAACGGCACTTGATACAAATTTTGTAGAATTCAATTACTAATAATGTGGTTTCAACACGATTTCATCTTAAATCAACAATCACTAATTTTGTTTCATGTAGCTTCGATTTGTTTCAACGCGACCCATTTTCGTTATTACATGATTCAATGTAGAAACAAAGTTGATTTCATATGCATGCGTTATTCGAACACATTGCTTGTGCGGGATAATTTTTTTTTTGTAAAAAAGAAAAGGGTGTTCACCTGAACAAGAAAGAATATTTTAGGTTCTTGTCAACGAGTCTCAACATGAAAAATCCCATGGTGGTTCTGTGATTCGATTTTAGATATTTATATTTTTATCATTCTCTGATAATAAAGAAGTCAATTGTAAAGAAAAATCAATTGTACTTTTCTTTTGAACTAATCAAAACTTTCGATAAAATAATTTCTTCCATTGATAAATTTACAAAATATAGTATACCTACATACGTAATAAAGAAATACTATTTTCTATAATTCTAAATTTTTTGATTATGTATTTTTATTAAATGCTCTTTCTTTTACATGTCAAAATTTTGATTGGTTCAATTATTTTTGTATTACTATATATTTGATGAAAACTTATTGAAATCGTTAAAGCGGTTTTTTATTTTTCACTTTTTTTAAATGGGTTTCTTTTGACAGAATTGTAGGACATACTTTTTCGTATTCTATATCATCGTTATGTCATATTTGATTGCAAAATTGAAATTTTTTTTCTGCTTGATTACAAAACATGCCTTATAGATTATAGTACTTTTAATCGCTAGGAAAAATCTGTAAAATGAGCTAAACATTACCCTTTTCTTGAAATACTTGTTTTATTCTACGTAGATGACCGATGTAGTCTTGAAGCCAATATAAGAGGATTGTAAATGGATTTTCTGTGAAAAGTACCTTTCATTGTTTTTATAAATTTTCAAAAACTTAGAATGATTTTCACGTTAGGTTTACAGTGTTTGACTTAGAATTCATTAGAGCATTGATTTTTTTTTTTAAAATGACCCTTAACAAGGCAAAATTTTTTGAAAATGTTATTTGCATTTTGAAACTTGATTACTCAAAAAAGGTTAGCAAAAATAACTTCAAATAAAATGTTAATTAAAGAACAAAGCTCTTTGTCGCATCTTATGCAAATCACCCTGTAGTGTAGACTCGAAAAATAACGGCACTTCTGCTAAATTCTGTGGAATTCAAATATCAGTATTGTTATTTCAACATGATTTAATGTAAAATAAACAAGCACAGATTTTGTTTTAAAAAGTTTCGATTTGTTTCAATATGACTCAATCTGCTTTTAACACGATTCATAGTTGAAACAAAGTTGTTGTTTTTATGTCTATGTTCATATAGGAGGACTGTTTTTGTTTCTTGTTACTTAGAAAGATAAAGGGTGTTCATATTCAATCTAGTGAACTAAGAACACTGCCCCGTTACGCGATGTAACAAATTTCTTTCCTTGATATTCCTTAAGACTAAAATCTATGTATGTACAAGTACATAGTATTTCTTTTTTTGTGTGACATGGCCTCATTTGTCATTATGTATCCAAAAATATGCTGCCTCGCTATGTTTTGTTGGTATCCAGTACATTCTGATTACATGTACATTTTATCATGAAAATAGATTTAAAAAATGCAGTTATCATAGATATACATTTAGTAAGACCGTGGTTGACAAAATTTTATAATTCATAAATAAGGTTAAATAAGAAAGATAAGACTTTTGTTTTCTTGACTTAACTTTTATTCTATGACAAAATTTTGCTTGAAAACAATTTGAGCGAAATGAAGATTGAAACAACATGATTTCGATTTGAAGTGAATGTGTTTGACAAATATAGAATCGTTGTTGTTTCAATCATCTTTCCTCAACGCAAAGTTAAGAGTTGATTTAACAATTCAAGATGTTGTTTCAACATGTCACAATATCGTTTTGACAATAATCATTTTTATCATAGAATTTCAGTCTTCAACATTTTATTTCAACACGGCTGAATGTTAATTTCATTGAAACCAATTTGAATTTGACATGAACATACTAATGATTTGTTTTAAATCTTAATTATTGTTGAATCATCAATGTTATCGTTTAAAATAACACGTTGGAATGTTAAAACAAAATGAAATAATGTTAAATCAAAACGAAATCATTTAACGAAGAAAAAATCGTATTCCATTAAAATCGACAATTCATCACTTTGATTTTACATTGCATTATTTTTCTGTGTGCAACGCAACACAATCATATTCTTTCAGGGACTTTAAAAATATTAATTTAAACAATCTGGAATATGATGTTATTAGTGTTGATTGGCAGCAGGTATTATATATGTCCTCTCCTGACCAGCAAATTAACTTTTTTCAAAACAACATTCGAGATCTTTTCAATAAGCACGTCCCTCTTTAAACCAAAGTTGTTAATCACCACGGTCCTTGCTGGTTCAGTGCTGAAATCATTCGTCTGAAAAAGAATCGTGATTATGCTTTTAAACGATGGAAACGATATAAAGTGCCTGAATTTTATGAGTCTTATCGCTCCATTCGAAATGAAGTTACATCGAAAATAAAATTAGCTAAACGTAATTACTATGCTGAACATTTTAGTAGAATTCTCCCCACAAAAACCCTTTGGAGTAATCTGAAGGAAATTGGAATAGGGAAAAAAGCTTATCATGATTTGAATAATATTGATCCTGACGAGCTTAATTGCGAATTCGTTGGAATGCAATCCACTGCAACATCTTCTTCTAGATTGTTTCCAAATAGCAACTTAACTTCAATAAGTAGTACTTCGAATCTCTTTAGTTTTTCTTTATTTGATGAGACTGATATTGTAAGAGCGATCTTAAACATAAAATCGAAATCCATGGGCTTTGATGAAATTCATCCCAACTTTATGAAAATCATTTTACCTTACATACTTCCATTTCTGAGCATTATTCTTAATAATATAGTTCGAACATGTAAATTTCCCGAAGCCTGGAGGTCAGCCAAAGTCTTTCCTATTCAGAAAAATCAACGATCACGTCTGTCAAAACCGGAGTATAGGCCGATATCTATTTTGCCCTACTCGTCCAAGGTTTTCGAGAAACTTGCTCATCAACAAATTTTATTCTATATAAATAGAAGCAATCTTCTAATTAATAATCAATCTGGATTTCGCCCGAAGCATAGTTCAATAACTGCCCTTTTAAAAGTAACGGATGATATAAGAATGTCTATTGATAATGATGAAGTTACGTTCCTGACCCTTCTAGACTTTTCGAAAGCCTTCGACACCGTCAATCATTCTTGCTTATTGCATAAGCTTTAACACTTTTATGGGTTTTCTTTGCCTGCACTAAGCCTGATCTCTTCGTATCTTTATGAAAGAACTCAAGCAGTTGACATAAATGGAAGGAGGTCTGATTTCTTGAAAATTGTTTCAGGAGTCCCCCAAGGATCTATTTTGGGTCCTTTACATTTCTCCATGTTCATTAATGATATTGGTGTTTGTGTCAAAAATTCTACCTATCATTTGTATGCCGACGACGTGCAAGTATACCTATCTTGTAAACTAGGACTTATTGAGCATGGAGCTCACCTATTGAACAGCGATCTAAACCGAATACTCAATTTTGCAGAGTCAAATTTCTTGAAACTAAACCCTACCAAATCCAAGTGTCTAATAATCAATAGAAAGAAATTGGATCTGAGTTGTTTTCCGAAAATCTTCTTGGGAACATCCGAAATAGAGTTTATCGAAAAAGGAAAAATTCTTGGAATCTGGTTTGACTGTACGTTAAGCTGGGATGTTAACATTCAATCTGCTATTGGAAAAGTTTATGGATGCCTTAGAAATCTATCAGCATCGCAGGATTTTACACCCTTAAGAACGAGAATATTGTTAGTAAAATCATTGATTATTCCGTTAATAACATACGGCTGTGAAATTTTCCCTTGCTGCAGTTATGATAATAAAAGAAAGCTTTCTGTCGCATTCAATAATCTTGTTCGCTACATTTATCGGCTTAAACGTTACGATCATGTCTCGCCTTACGTGAACAATATTCTTGGTTGCTCCATCGCTACATACTTTGAATATTTAACAATAATGTCTTTACGAAAAATTATTTTAACGAAAGAGCCAAAGTATCTCTTTGATAAATTAAGTTTTTGCAGATCTGTGAGATCTTCTTCAATAGTTCAGCCTCGTTTTAATTATTTAGTATCTGAACGGCAATTTTTCGTTCATTTTATCCAACTATGGAATCGCTTGCCTCTTCCTTTACGAGTGCTGCACTCCAGAAACAATTTCAGCGACGAACTTCTGAAATACTTGGCCCATGCTTAATTATTTCCTATATATATTTTTTTTTTTTTTTATTGTTTTTTTTTCTAATAACTAATCTAAATAGTTGATACTTTTGTTCAATAATGTTAACTAACTTAATTATTATATTGCAATACTTGAAATGTTTACTGTCATATCATAAACTTTTACTGCTAAAGATTGTTAGGTCTATAGTAAAAGATATTCTTAATGAAATAAATTGAAAATTGAAATTGAAGTGTCGAGTTGGCAGCAAATTGAGCTGCTAGCAAATTAGCTTCATCGATGGAGCTGACGTACGGAGAGTCATTGAAAACGAGCGTTGGGACCGATGACGTGGTCGAGTTCAATGTTCTTCACAAAAGACCAAAAGTTTTTGCTTCCTTTAGGACACAACAGTACTTTTTGCCTAACTTTTCGGTCATGCTTTTGTTGGTCATCCTTTTGTATTTGAGCATTACAGATATTTCTGGCCCGTTTGAACAAATTTCGGTTTTCTGCTGTAGGGTTGTCTTTAAATTTTCGAAAACTACTTTCTCGATCCCTAATCGCCTCTTTACAGCTTGAATCAAACCACGAATTCTCTTTGGGGATGATACTTTTTGTTCTGCGAGGAAAAATTTCTCATGCCGTTGAGAATTACGTTAGATATCATATCAGCTAATGCATCAACGTTTCCGTTGAGAAAGCACAACGACCAATTAAAATTTCGAAAGAAATTATTCAGGCCGTCCCAATTTGCTTTCTCATATTACCACACAGTTCTTTTAGGGACTTTATCTTTTCTGACCGTGACGGAAAGCGAAAAATCTACCGATATGACATAATGGTCCGATTTGCCTAGAGGAGATGATACTATAATTCTATATTTTTCGGGATGAGAAGTGAGAAATAAGTTAAGAGTGTTGGCCGCATGGCCTTCTATATGAGGAACCCGAGTGGGCTCATCAACAAGTTGAGTTAATTCGTTAACCTCAGCGAAGATCTCAAGACATTTTCATTCGTGTGTTGTCTGGCCAAAATGTCGAAGCCAACCAGAACTGTGTACATTGAAATCGCCCGCAATTGCGATCTCAGTGTGAGGATAAAGGGAAACAATTTTTATTATGGAGTCAGATAGCGCATTAAACTCGTTAGAGGTTGAATTGCTATCTAAATTAAGGTTTCTATAGATAAAACAATAATAAATGATTTGCTTACGGACTGTGAATTTTAACCACATGAAATTGAAGTTTGTATTAGAACAGAGGCCGTATTGTGGTAGAAGTTGGTAAGCAATATCATTTCGAATATATACGGCAAGGCCATGGGAAGAAAAGAATAATGGCACTAAGCTATATCCAGGCAGGTTAAACTCTGATGAATCAGAATCAACACCCACCTGAGTTAGATAGATAGAAAGATAGATAAACTAATTTTATTTTCTTTGAAAAGTAGTTATAAGAACAAGATTATGCTGGTTTACAAAATTAGTTGAGACAATAACTTGTTAAAGTTGTCTGTCAAGTCATAATTTTACTATTAACATTTTGGCTTAGCTTGAATTTAAATTAATTATATTCATTTACAATTAAGTTGCGATAATTAAGAGCATATTTTAAGAATTTATAAAGGTTTAAATAACATTTGCCATTCAATATTTGAAGAAATTCATTTCGATCAATTATTTCGGCACCTTGAAATATTTTTCTGTAGGATTTGAAAATAGGACAAACGCTGACGAAGTGGTAGGTGTTCAAGATTGCATAACGTGCATAAGCCAACAGTGTCACGCTGAAATGCCCTTGCATTCAAATTAAGTTGCCCACACCGTGTTCTTAAGAGCAGACTTATCATTTCTCGTGAATTCGAGTCATCAAAATAATTGGGTATCTCTGTGAAGGATAGATTGCAGTATACGTCATGAAATTGTGATTGTAAAGCCCGTTCGGCAGAAGCATTCCACTGTTGTTCCTTAAGTTTAGTTAATATCAAGTTGTGATTCTGTTTCTATTCGAAATTGCTGGTTTCACAGTCAACAAGGATGGCAGTCTCGCGGAAAAGGCCTGACCATTCCTGGGCCCAATAAATATTTTTGCGGAGTACTGCTGTTGAAAGTATTCGTGGTAATCTTAAGCTGGGTAGACTCAAAACTTTACACATATACATATGTAAAATGTATTTCAAGAGTAGTAAGAAACGATTTTGGCAGACCAGTTTCGATATGTACAACGTAGTTTGGTGTATTATCAGGTAGATAAAAGGATCTTTTGACAAAAAATTTTGAAGTTTCGCACATTGTATGTACTCTTTGTACCCCATACTTGTGCACAGTAGTACATTATGGATCTAACGGCTGCATCATGAACTTTTAACTTAGCTGAATGAGGTACGGATTTATTTTTTATGAATTTGGACCAGGTTGCGTTTACAGCACTTTTTGATGTTGCCAGCCTCTTTGTGAGATGTTCGGACCAGGACATGTTATACGTAAAGGCTATCTTCACCAAGATATTTATACTGATTTGTAATTTTTATTTCTGTGCCGTTAAAATACCATTTTTCACAAACCGCTCTTCGTCCTCCATTCCAAAAGTTAACAATTTCCGACTTCTCAAGATTGACTTCAAGGTTCCATTTATCGCAATAGTTGCTGAACTTGTTTATAATAGCTTGAAGTATAACAGGACTCTCAGCTAAAATTACTATGTCATCCGCGTATAAGAGGACATTTATGCCAATTCCTTCTACAAATATTCCAATGGGGAGTTCAGAGTGGAGATCATTTAAAAACAAGACAAAAAGGAGAGCACTCAGTACACAACCTTGCTTAACACCTTTGTTCGTTCGAAAAAATCAGATGCGCTGTTTCCATCCCAGATTGCTGCAACTGTATCTTGATATAGTAGTTTGATGATTTGAACCATTTTCGTTGAAATTATAACGGAACCGAGGTGTTGTCGGCAAGGACTCTCGGCATAAAGTTTCACTTGTCTCACTTTCAGGTGAGGTGCTATAACCATGAACCAAAAAACACAAAGCACCCGATTCAAACATGTACACCAGAGAGTCCTAAACCTCTTTCTCCGTTACGACCGTTACACCCGCCTGCTTATAGGTACAGTCGGCTGATCCTGGCAGCCGGAGAGAAAGGGTGTTCAGCTAACGTAGGCTTGGCATGCTAGCTTATGCACGTCCTAGCTCGTCGGATGGGGGGGTTCTTGCCAACGTAAAACTGAACGGTCGTTACGTATTTACATGCCGGAAGAGATTTAAAAAAAAAAATTCGGGTTCAAAAAAAAATAACACAGGAGCCTAAACAAATTAAACCTGCAATTTTACATACAGAATTTCCAAGAGAGGAGAGCCCCAGGTAGTATTGGCTCTCAGAGGGAATATCCCACCCACATATCACAAAGGTTCGACCTTGGCTGTTATGTCCTCTAATTTTTATAACAGCCCCTAACTTGGTTGAGGATGTTGCTAAAACCTTACATGGATTTTAAAACACCGCTCAATTTTCCATTGTCATGGTTCCATCGCCTCCTAGTTCCATCGCGCGCCGCCTAGTTCCATCGCCACATCCACCTTTATTTTCACTTAGCACAAGCTCATATTCATATTCATACTAATAAAAAACCTGAAATTTCCGGAAAAGAAATGACTTCCCACAAAACTAAAATCGATCTGGATTCTCAGCCAATGAATAGATTAAGGAAAAGAATTCAAGTTTTCCTTGTGTCAACATCGGAGACATAATTTTTATTACGGAACTATCTCTAACAAAAATTCAAAAAAATCAATAAATATATGTCCAAGAAAAATTTAATTCAACAATCGATAATATCTACTTGAAATACTTACTTACTTAGGTGGGCATTACAGTTCGGGGTGAACCTGGGCCTCAACCAACATCCTTCTATAACGACTTCGATTTCGGGCGAGCTCTCTCCAGTTTCGCACTCCAAGTCGGTTGAGGTCTTCATACACTTGATTGCGCCACCTAAGACGAGAACTTCCCCTTCCGCGATTTTCCTGCAATGTGCTTTCCAACACCCGACAAGCCGGAGCGTTTGGGTCCATCCGCTCTACATGGCCCAACCAACGTAGCCTCGCCCATGTCGCGGTACAGCTCATACAGCTCGTTGTTGTATCTTCTTTTCCACACATTGTCTTCGCATACGGGACCAAAGATCATTCGGAGAATTTTTCTTTCGAAACGACCAAGAGTTTCCTCATCCGCTTTCGATAAGGTCCATGCTTCCGCGCCGTACAGCAGGACTGGGATGATTAAGGTCTTATACTAGGTTACCTTGGTTTTTCTGGAGAGGGTTTTGTTTCTCAATTGCCTTCTTAACCCAAAGAAGCAACGGTTGGCAAGAGTTATTCTCCGTTTGATCTCCGCACTGATGTTGTTGTCCGTGTCTACAGCGGATCCTAGGTAGACGAAGTCCTGTACTACCTCGAAGTTATGTCTGTCTATTGTGACGTTTTGTCCAATTCGTCGATGTTCTGTGTCCTTGTTTGATGACAGCATATACTTCGTTTTGCCCTCATTAACCATCAAACCCATTTTTGCCGCTTCTGTTTCAATACTCGCAAAAGCACCTATGACATCACGCTTTTTTCTTCCCATTAGAAGAATCGTCTGCATAGGCGAGTAATTGCACAGACTTTTGAAAGATTGTTCCTCTGGTGTTGACGTTTGAGTTTCTTACAATTTGTTCAAGTATGATTTTGAAGAAATCGCATGACAGTTTGTCGCCTTGCCTAAAGTCTTTTTTGACATCTATGGTCTCGGTGAGTTCTTTACCGACCTTGACCGAGCAGCGTGAGTTTTCCAAAGTCATCCTGCATAGTCGTACGAGTTTTGCAGGGATGCCGAAACTAGACATGGCTCTGTACAGCTCGTCTCTGTAGATAATGTCATACGCGGCCTTGAAATCGATAAAAAGATGGTTAATATCGATATTATATTCTCGGGTTTTTTTCCAAGATCTGCCATAATGTGAAAATTTGGTCTATTGTGGACTTCTCTGGTCTAAAACCACATTGATAAGGACCTATCAAGTTGTTGACGTGGGGTTTCAGACGTTCACATATTACAGCAGACGAGATCTTATAAGCAACGTTAAGGAGGCTTATCCCTCTGTAATTGGCGCAATTGTGAGGGTCTCCCTTCTTTAGGATAGGGCATACGATACTGAGGTTCCATTCATCGGGCATGCTTTCTTCCGACCATATCATGCAGATCAGCTGGTGCATGCTCCTTTCCAACTGATCTCCAGCTGCCTTGAAAAGTTCGGCATCGAGGCCATCTGCACCTGCAGTCTTATTTGATTTAAGTTTGCATATGGCAAGCTTAACCTCTTCTAGGTCGGGAGGACGGCATTCTTGATCATCGTCCAAGCTGAATGGGGCAATCTGCCTGACAGCGGAATTTGTGTCCTCATCGCCGTTAAGCAGTCTGCAGAAATGATCTTTCCAGATCCTCAGTAGCGACTGTGACTCTATAACTATGTTTCCCTGCTGGTCTTTACAGGCTTGAGTTCGGGGTTTGCCACCCTGGCAGGATCTTTTTACCTTTTGGTAAAACTTCCGAATCTCGTTCAAACGAGCTCTTCTCATGCTGCTTCTTTTTCTTTTTGAGAAGTCGGTGTTCTTCCCTTCTTTTCTCCTTGTAGATCTCGTTATACTGATCGTAAGCAGCCTTTGTTCCTTGTTGCATCAGCATTTGACGTGCTTTTTGTTTGGCTGTATTTGCCTGCCTGCATTCTTCATCAAACCATGGGTTTCGTTTTGGTGGCCGAGTGAAACCCAGAACCTCAGAAGCAGCGGTTCTGATGGCTTCTTGGCATTGCTGCCACTGGTCTTCAATGCTTAATGCTGGCGGCATGGGATTCAAGGATAATTGAAGGGACACTCGATTGGAAAAGGCACTGGCAATCTCTTGCGATTGTAGCTTTTCGACGTCATATCTCTTTACAGCGTTAGTTCGTGCAGGTCGTGAACAAGATATCCTCATTCGTACCTTGGCTACAAGAAGGTAGTGGTCCGAGTCAAAGTTGGTCCCTCGGAAAGTTCGGACATCTAACACACTGGAAGAGTGCCTTGCGTCGATCGCAACATGGTCAATTTGGTTGACGGTTAATTGATCTGGTGATCGCCATGTACCTTTATGAATTTTGAGATGCGGGAAGCGTGTACTACTTACAACAAGATTTAGCCCCGCAGCAAAATCGATTAGCCTCAGTCCATTTTCGGAAGTTTTGTCATGGAGGCTATGCTTACCGATTGTGTTTCCAAAGATGTCCTCCTTCCCTAGCTTTGTGTTAAAATCGCCAAGAACGATTTTCACGTCGTGTGTAGGGCACTGCTCATACGTTTCTTCGAGGAGCTCGTAGAAACAGTCTTTGGAATCGTCGTCTTTCTCTTCTGCGGGGGCGTGGGCGCATATAAGGCTAATGTTGGCGAATTTAGCCCTGATGCGGATGGTCATTATACGCTCATTCTCATTGACTGGATTTTGGCTAATCACCTTATCCCTGAGTCTTCCTCTAACGACAAATCCGCACCCAAATAAGCGCTGTTTCTGTTGTCTGTAGCAGTCGCCATAGTAGATGTCACAATTTTTCATCTTCTTTATGCCCGGTCCACTCCATCGCACTTCTTGGATGGCGGTTATGTCTGCTTTGCAGCAGTCCAGGGCGTCCGCTAATTCTCCAGCTGCACGTAATCCATTAAGTGATCTAACGTTCCACGTGCAGATCCGGAGGTCATTGTCCTTTATCTACTTGAAATAGCTTAAGTATTTTCAAAACTCTAATTCAAATTCAAAATTTAAGGTGATATAACTTTATGACTGGATTTGGTCTCTTAGATCTGTTATATATATGTATGTGTATATATATATATATTTTTTTTTTTATTTCCTTATAATTATCAGGGTCACCCTTTTTGTGAACCTTACTAAAAACAGATTCTTACAAATAAAAAGTTAAAAACAAAATGAATGACTATTCCTTTTTCACCACCGTACTCACATAAGAAAATAAAACAAATGTATAGGCCAAGATCAAACCAGGCATTACTTTTAAGTTCAATTGCTAGTCGGCAAATGGGAGACAAAACTCTCTCTTCAGATTAATGTGGGTGTAAATTAATTATATTATCTATAACGCGATAGGGCACTTCGGCAATTTCGCCTACTCACCGAGTGGTTTTCGAGCTTTTTTTTTTTTTTACCGATCTGTTTTGGAGTTTTTTTTTTGGAACTTTTTGCTAGTTTTTTTCTCTACGGTTATCTTTCCGTTCTGTCTTCAAGGAACTTAATTTTTGGAGCCCCACGTGAGTTCAAAAGCGGGCACGTATCGTAGGGTTTTTTCTCTTTTTTTTTTTTGATTATTTCACTTTATTGATACCAATTGGTTTATTTTATGTTCATGAATCGCATGTGATTTTGCGAGGTTTTAATTGTTTCTCGCTAAACTTTGTCTCGATTTGAGGTTTTGCGTTTTTTTTTTTTGGTCTTTTCTTTGCTTATCGCTTTTGTTTCTTTTTATTTCGTTTTTTTTCGTTTAGATTAAAATGCTGGACAAAAAAAATTGAGGAAAAAAACCGAACTGAGAAATTTTCACAATTTGCAAAATCTACCGAGTCCAACTCGCGTATTAATTCGACCGAACCTGACTAAGTCAAAAAAGAAAAAGGGTCGAGTTCTCGCATACCACGGGCTTTTATTCCTGACTGGCAACGCTGAACATCTTCGAAAATTCGCGAGAGAGCCTTTCCTCGATATGGCGTGGGAGGTGATTCCGGAAGCATTGTTTCTGGCGGTATCTTTAACCAGAAAACTTAAAAGTTCATTTTAAAAATCATTTTGTTTTTTTTTTTCAAAAATAGGTGTGACAAAAGTTTCGTCCTATGGTTAAAAACGCCCCAGAAAAACCTCCCGGAAACACTTTCATATTAGTGTGAGTGTGGCTTGGATTTGCTCTGTGTTCGAAAAAAAATAACATAAGGTGGTATCAAAGTTTTTGCTTTTGCTCTCTTACTTCTCTCTTCCAATTTCCGGTTAGGCAAATGGATGTTGTCACGTCAGCCATATATCGATCTTTAAAAAAAACCAGAGTTCACCACAGAAGAGAACTTCCTCACCATTATCATCCGTACCTACAGCTGCACAAATGTTGATAAACATTTGACTGACAGAAATGGTATAAAAAGGTTTGTGTTCCTACTAAGGCTCTACCAGATATCCTCAAACTGTATCGACTGTTGGATTTTAATTTTTCATTTAAAATAATATTACGAGAGAAAAAAAAAAATTGGTGTCGTTTCCTACAACACTTAAACATTTCTTAGTTCTAACGACAGAAATGGAGAAGGAATGAAACGCGGTAAACAGTTCACAATCGAACCACGCCCGAGAAAGTCTCATGTTCAGACTGACACTAGCCGGGAGCAAAAAAACAACTTACTTTTTAATGTCCTTGGAATGAAACACCCCTAACCTCTTCCCGTTTACATCCTCTAATTCGTACAGGGTATTTCCTATGATGTTTGTTATTTTGGTCTTTATAAATTTGGGACACAATTTGGCGTTTAATCTTTTCGTTGCGTCACTCAAGACAAAATTTCTTTTATACACGATATCTCCAACGCTGTACTTAACATTTTTGCTTCTGGTGTTGTACGTATGTTTATACGTAAGGTGAGCTTTTTGTAGAGATTACTTAATTGCAGAATGGATGATGTTCATTTTTGAAGACTTTTTTTTTTTTGGTGGAGGTTTTTAAAATACCAGCTGGAGCACTCAGACCTAAATACCGGTCCATTGTACTACCAGATAGCAACCTTCTATTTGTTATAGCTTTCCAGATGTTCGGAGAAAAGTCAAAAGACGCTGCCATGATAAGGAGCCTAAGTTACCAGCTCTCACCATGTCTGCGCCGAATATCTGTAACCTCATGCGAGAAAAAGCAGGACATTCACAGTGGAAGTGCTCTGCGGTGTCCTCATCTTCTCCAAAAGACTCACAGAGTGTGGTATCACTTAAGCCTAACACGTTTAAATGCTTGGCAAAAGAGAAGTGCCCGCTGGCAACGCCAATAAGCTTTCTACAGTCTTTTCTGCTACGAGCTAGCAAAAATGTTGCAGTATTCTTACTAACGTTGGGGAGCATACGCTTGGTTTGTCTGCATCCAATGGAGGCATGCCATCTACGGTTTTGCTCTTCGCAGATCCAATCGTTGATTGAAGCCCTCACTGAGGACGCTGGCAAACCTAGCGACGGTTCAAGTCCTGAGAAAGCTGTCGGAGATCCCTGCCTTGCGAGTTCATCGGCGATCTCATTTCCAGTTATGCCGTGATGGCCCGGAACCCAAATGAGACTCAAGGAATTTAATCTTCCGATCGCATTCAGAGAGCTCTTGCACTCCTGGATCACTTTCGAAGTGGTTAGAGGGTTGAGAAGGGCCTTAAGCACAGCTTGGCTGTCGCTGTAAACAAAGATACTTCTCCCCGTCCATCCATTGTTCGTTACGTGGCTCAAGGTCATTAGGATAGCATAAGCCTCCGCTTGGAAAACGGATGCGTATGATCCCAAAGATGAGTGCAGTCGTATGTCGTCGTTCTCAACAAAGGTACCAGCACCAGAACCCTCGTCGGTTTTGGAGCCATCTGTAAAGATACGGTAACAGTTCTTTCCAGGCTCAGATTCTGGAGTGAACCAGTCCTGAACCGAAGGAAAGCTGACTGAGTAATTTTGACGCAGTTTGAGCCTTGGGGTCATCGTGTCAGACGGCATATCCATTAGACGTGAGTCAAAAGATATGCTGCTTGCGAGTTCCTCAAAGCTCCAGTGCGAATTGTGCCAGAGACTACATCGCTTTAAACGAGAAATGGTCTTGAGAGTACACCCCATGATGTAGGTATCAAGGGGAGGAAGATTCAGCAATGCGTCGAAAGCAACTCCCGGTGTGCTGGGGAAGGCCCCCTTAACACCCAGACAAATTGTTCTTTGAAGTTTGGCAAACGAGGCAATAACGTATTTACGCGAGAGCTTATTCCACCAAACAACTGACGCATAGGAGATGATTGGTCTTATCATAGCCGTACAGACCCAAAGGACCTTTTTCGGTGAAAGACCCCATGTCTTGCCAAAGGCTCCTTTTCATTGCCATAAGACTGACAGTGCTTTAGTAGTTTTAGACTCGGCATAATTTGACCAAAGAAGTTTGTTATCTAGGATTACTCCAAAATGTTTGACTTCATTTGAAAAGGGGATGTTGACGCCCTTAAGCGTGAGTTTGGTTAGACCAGTAAATTTTCTACGTCTCGTGAAGAGGACAACCTCGGTTTTAGGAGGATTGACGGAGAGACCGTTTCTAACACACCAGGTGTCAATCATATAAAGCACAGCCTGTGCTCCGGAACAGACAGCTTGGAGGCTAGAACCAACCGAGAGCACGGCGACGACGTCTGCATGTGCTTGGGCGTGAACGTTAGAACCATTGAGCATTACAAGTAGAGAGTCGATCAACATGCACCACAGAAGAGGAGATAAAACGCCGCCTTGTGGACAGCCCTTATTTACTCCCGTTGCAACATATTGTTCACAGTCCGCCTCAGCCATTACGGTTCTCTTCATTAGCATTGCTTTAATCCACACCAATGACTCGTCCACACCGTGTTCTCTGGCAGCATTGCACATACCATCAAAGCTAGCATTGTCAAAAGCACCTTGAATGTCGATGAAAATGCCTACCGCAAATTCTTTGCTGTCAAGCGCGAGTTACAAGTTCCAGAAAAAGAAAAGAAAACAATTTATAACTTTATATTTATTTGATGCTTTATCGTCCAAGATTCAGTAAAACCTACTTTCTTTTTTCTCTTCATTTATTACAATCCAACCTTAAGCTTAACCTAATCTGTCCACTACATCTACCAAGGACAACCAACAGAACCTTATCATTTTCGTTCTAGTGCCGAAAGTACATGCACTTGCACTTGATTCGTGATTGAGTTAAACATCACACAAGGTCCAAAGGTTGAGCTTATGCAAAGCATTTTTGATGTTGATGGCTTGGTTCGGTAGACACCTGTACTTGCTTTCGATGGGTGATGCTAATACGTCAGGTCAGCGAAAAGTAAATGACTGTGGTTATTAATATTATATGGTAGAGTACAACCGGAGATGGTTGTACGTAACTCGTCCCCCCGAAAAAAAATGAACATGATAAGGTTCATACATATATAAATTGGGTATTGTAGTAAACAGATAAACTATTTATATGATTACATTTAATATACATAATTCGATTCATACTATAAAAATACGAAAGTAAACACATATAATCATTCCAAGTGTTCTCAATTTTTATAGCATAAACTGGATTCGTTTCTCAACCATTTCTCTTATTGGGTTATACAATTAGGCAAAATTTTTATTGGAGTTCTTAATGAATACCATTGCATGAAAAAAGTATTGTAAGGCTGTATAAGTTGAAATCATTAAAGCACGTATGGACCTTTAATATTGATCTATGAATTATTATTTCTGTTTATTTTTTTTTTTTCTAATTTTTTGCTTATGTACCTTTCTTCTGGGAGTGCTCACTGTAACCCTATTGTTTTTTTTTTTTAACTACGTGGCTATTGAATCTAGGTGCTAATTTATCTCGTCTATCATCCTGCTCATATATTACTTCACCTGGAGAGTAATTGGGTGGCTCCTAACGTGATTCATTTAATTTCCTTATGTAGTTTTGTTTTTTTGTTAATGATTGATCATAAATTATTTTAGCTAGGTTTTTATAATTTTTTTGGTGAGTCTGGATATAGTCTTGTCCTGCTATATTTTGTGCAGTTTTTGGAAACGGTATATTTTTGTTTACGTGTCCTGTTAGAACCTCAAAGGGGCTAAATTTAGTAGTAGAGTGTATTAAACTATTATAGGTTAACACTGCTTCGTCTACGATTTCCGCAATTGACATAATCTTTTGTCTGGGATTTAATAATACGGATGAGTTCTGTGAGCGATGAATGGAATCGTTCGACTGGAGAGTTACCATTAGAAGTTTTTGCACATATTGTGTGTTGCTCAATGTTATATAGTTCCAAAAACTCTCTAAATAATGAAGAGATGAACTCACTGCCATTATCGCACACTATCTTTTTTGGTAGCCCGTGATGAGAGAAGAAGTGTCGTAAAGATTTTATTAGATTAATGCTTGTTCTCGCGGTTAACATATAAACACTTGCAAATTTACTAAATTTATCTAAGATGGTTAAGAAATTTTCTTTTTGTATTGAATAGATGTCTATATGCAGGATTTCAAGAGGTTTCGACGGCGTTTCGGTTAGTTCGAATTTTATTTTTTCCCAGTTTCGATCATATTTAAGTCTATGACAGGTGTCGCAGTTGTGAATGACCTTTGATATGGTATGTTTCATATTGGGAAAATAAAATCTTCTCTTTAGGTGTTCTGATGTTTCCGTTATACCCCTATGATGCCATTTTTCGTGGTAATTTTTAACCAATTTCTCTTGCTCATCTCTCTCAATCACATCTTTCAGGAGAGAGTTTGATCTTACTAATTTAATGTGCGATTGGCTAAAATATTTGGAATAAACAAACTGTATAACGGGAAAAGTTTTATCATCTGCTAAAACGGCTGTAAGTCTTTTAGAATTGAGGTAGTCCTTGAAAATTGATATTATAAATGCTTCGCTGCTAGGGTTGTTATATTCTATGATATATCTCTTTTTCCTTTAAAAAAAAAACGGTCAACTTGGTGGAAATTTCCGTTTAAGAGTTATTCTGCTTTATAATTATCTGATTAGAGAATTCATTGATCGGTCTCTCGGAAATAGGGATACCATCATTCATGTTCTCTTGGCCTGAATGAATGGTTGATAAATTATCGGATGTATCGATATTGTTATGCATAGATACACTATTGGAATCTTCTCTTTCAGGCTCGGAAAAATTTGTATCACTTATGTTTATTTCGATTCTCGAAAGTGCATCCGTATTAGTATTTTACCTTCCCTTTTTATGAAAAATCTCATAGTCATATTCCTCTAACTTAAGTCTCCAACGGATGAGTTTGGAGTTGGGTTCTTTTAGAGAAAAGAGCCAAGTAAGAGGTTTGTGGTCTGTTATAATTTTAAATTTTCTACCGTAGATATAGGGACGAAAATATTTTGTGGCCCAAACAATTCCTAACAACTCTTTTTCTATAGCACTATAGTTCTGTTCAGATTTTGATAAAGTCCTACTTGCATAGCAAATCGGTTTATCTGAGCCTAAAGGACCTTGAGAAAGCACCGCGCCTAATGCAACATTACTTGCGTCAGAAGTAACGATGAAAGGCTTGCTAAAGTCTGGGTATTGCAAGATGGGGTCATTGCATAGAGTGTTTTTGCAGTGGTTAAAGCAGTTAATATACGAGGAATCGAGTTTTATGGTTTTGCCTTTACGAAGACACTCTGTTATGGGTTTCGTCAAATTTGAAAAATCGAGGATAAATTTTCTATAGTATCCGAGTAAGCCAAGGAAGGATTTTAACTGTTTCGGTGTTTTCGGGATTGGAAAATTTTTTACACTGCTTATCTTTTCAGGGTTTGGTTTTATACCATCTGATGTTACAATATGACGCAGAAACGAGACTTCATTGCGGAGAAACTCCGATTTGCTTACTTGTATTTTCAAATTGGAGTTCTTAATTTTTGAAAAACGGCCTGTAAATTTTCTAAGTGTTCTTGCAAGGAGGTAGAAAATACGATGATGTCGTCCATATACACCAGGCATACCTTTCCTTGCAGATCCCTCAGAACATTGTCCATGACTCGCTGGAAAGTAGACGGAGCATTTTTAAGACCAAAAGGCATTCGGAGAAACTCATAATGCCCGTTTTCTACAGAAAACGCTGTTTTGGGAATATCCTTACTCAAGATTTCGACCTGATGAAAACCAGAAGCAAGGTCAATAGTGCTGAAATAAACGGACCTTCCCAGTACATCGAGGATTTCCGATATATTTGGAATGGGATATCGATCTTCAACAGTCTTATCATTCAACTTCCGGTAATCAATTACCAATCTCCACTTAGCTTTCCCACTAGCATCTTGTTTTTTTGGAACGATTTAAATAGGAGCTGACCAAGGGGAATAGCTAGGTCGAATTATACCTTGATCAAGAAGCTCGTTTATTTGCCTTTGCACCTCTTCCTTGTGTATATAAGGATATCTATATGATTTAGTGTATATTGGAATGTCATCTTTGGTTTTAATTTCGTGTTTGACATCGCTCGTGAAAGTCAATTTATCTCCTTCTTGAAAAAGACGTCCTGATATTTACGACAAAGGCTATGTATTAACGGTTTTTCTTCCTCGATCGAAAGATCGAATTTGCTACTATTGATATTTTCTATGGAAAAATTATGAAACTCCGAGTAAATGTTTGAGGACTCTGCTCTAAATGGCTGCTCAATAGTTAAGGCTTGTGGTATATCGGATCTCTTTATCACTTCAATGTATGCATATACCAGTTTTCAGCTCTGTAAAGACCTTCAGAAACAAACAAATCCTTAGTTAAACTTGCAGGTTTTATATAAATGCTGCCGTTCTCAACGTCTACCGGTAAATAGCAAATGGTTTTACTCAAACCTGGGATTTCATACCTTTTTGACATCAGATTTGGTTTAAAATGTAATTGGATTTTGGCATTGTCACACAAAATTTGGGAGTTTTTGATATCTATGATAATGCCAAGTTGTTTGATGATATCAGTGGCTATCAGGCCATCAAAGTAATTATGTAACCGAAAAATTAAAAATGATAGATTTTGTTCAGACTTAAGTTCTTGAAGGCCCCTTAAAACAGTTTGATGATCTACTATTTGAGTAGAAAAAAGAGTTTTTATTTCAATAGGCTGAATTTTAACAATTTTTAAATTTTCAATACAACCTGGACTTATGAATGATCGATTACTGCCAGTGTCAATAAGGAATTTTAATTTCTAATTACACAAGCTGGAAATTTCAATGTACGGTAAAACGCTTGAATTGTAATTATTTATATCTAAATAACCTATTGGTTCTCCGAGGCTGGTAACCGAAAATCCGTATCATCTATCTCTGGCTGATCATATGTGTTAGAACTATCGAGGTGTTGACAGTAATCTTGAATATACAAATCTGATTGAGGCTCATCTGGTAGCAATTGTTCTTCTTTAGGGTAATGGGGTAACCAGACTCAATATTATATGACTGTTGCTGTTGTCTATGAGCAATCGACTTATTTCTCGAGAATGTGTTGGTATTTACACTGCCAATATCCATTGGTTCGTGCTTCGTGTTGTGATGGAAATGACCTAGGTACAGAGTTAGGATTGTTGTTCAGGTTCGAGTTAAATCTATTGTTTTGTTGGAAATTATAATTTGGTCTAGCTGAATTATTAATGGAGATTGGAGGAAAATTTGCTCTAGGTGGGAGATACGTATTTTTTGTGAGATTTGTTTGGGAAGTTGAGAAGGTATTTTGAGGAGGAAAAGCCCTAGGCGGTACATATGTGTTTTGAGGAATAGATGGGCGAGTAGGTAAATAATTATATTGGGGACGACTTGACTAAGACGGTAAAAACACATTTCTATTTATAAATTGGTTGGAGTGCTGTTGCATTGGACTTGCTTGTGTTGTAGTTGCAGGTGACTTTTGTACATACTGAGAATTTCGGTAATAAAACCTATTCTGTTCCTCTAAAAAAACTTTAGGGCTTCTGTAAGCTTAGAAGGCCTCATAGCTCTAATGTTTGATCCTAGTGGTTCCTTCAACCCAGATAAGAAAGTGTTTAAGCACATTTCTTCATATAGCGTCTTTTTCGCATCAATCACCAATGGATTTGTCTCGTGTACCCTGACGAAATTCAATATCGTTGAAAGTATATGAATAACTTTTGAATAAATAATTTCAATGGAATCAGATTCTTGTGTTATTTGGTGCAAATCTCGAATGAGACTTGTCTCGTTTCGTTTGTCCGCATAATGAGTAATTAAATTGTTTTTGATATCTACCCACTCAGTAACAGTACCATACATATTTAATACATCATTTGTTGGGCCAGTAACCTTGCTGCGAATAGCCCGTAAAATTATCTTACTGTAGCCTGTGCCTGTGCTTACGATTGGCTGTATATGAGCCAATATTTCTTCCACATTGTTCAAAAAATCAAAGAGCAGGTGAGGATTACCATCAAAACTTGGAATATCTTTGACCGCGTCCGGGATACGAAGCGACTTAAAAATGTTTATGGCCGCTTCTGGATTCATGACCAATAAATTAGAATAGCGTTACCAATGTTTAAACTTATTGAGCTTATATTTGAATTTAATAAAAGATCCCTCCGTAGGCTTTCGAAATTTATTTTAAATTGGATGCTGTTGCTGAAACGAGTTGTAAAAATACTGAACTTTCTATGCTGTGGCCTAGATTTCTTATTGTATGGAGACATTAATTTCCCAATTAGATTTAATTTTGAAAAACGAACTTACCATTACAAATTTCTATTTACTTACACATATACATTAGCCTAAAATTTTTTTTTTTTTCTTGATATTTTTCTTAATAAGTACTAGATTTCTTAAATCTAAACTTGTAATGATAGCTGCGTTGCCTTTAAGCTTAAAAACCAAAATACTTTTCTCTATACCCTATCATATAACAATAATACCAAAATTACTACGCTCTTAAAGTTCAATAAGTAATTTTTATTTTTTTTATTTTTTTTTTGAAAGATTTTATATCTGACGCTATAATGCCGCTTATTTTCAGATCTTAGTCTCCTTTGATTTAAGTGCTTAGGATGTATGCCGTTTTACTTCAATAACGGAACTAAAGCTGAAGTTTCCACTTTACTGTTGGTGTTGCAATTTAATTTTTAGCGTTTTGTTTCAAACTGAATGTCTCTGATTTATTTTGGAAATTTTTTATTTTAATTTTTTATCTTTTTTCTCAAAAAATTTATAGTCTTAACTTGGAACTTGTCTTTAACCTTTAATTTCAGAGCTACTTATTTTCACTTAAAAACTGGGAACTGCGTTTTTTCTTTTGTGTTTTTAAAGCTACTTAAGTTTCACTTAAAACTTCGTTGCGTTTAACTATTTTTAAAGCTACTAAATTTCACTTAGAAAAACATTTACAACTTTAATTTTTATGCCGACTGCGCAAGTTACAAGTTCCAGAAAAAGAAAAGAAAACAATTTATAACTTTATATTTATTTGATGCTTTATCGTCCAAGATTCAGTAAAGACTACTTTCTTTTTCCTCTTCATTTATTACAATCCAACCTTAAGCTTAACCTAATCTGTCCACTACATCTTAGTCCAAGGACAACCAACAGAACCTTATCATTTTCGTTCTAGTGCCGAAAGTACATGCACTTGATTCGTGATTGAGTTAAACATCACACAAGGTCCAAAGGTTGAGCTTATGCAAAGCATTTTTGATGTTGATGGCTTGGTTCGGTAGACACCTGTACTTGCTTTCGATGGGTGATGCTAATACGTCAGGTCAGCGAAAAGTAAATGACTGAGGTTATTAATATTATATGGTAGAGTACAACCGGAGATGGTTGTACGTAACTCGCGCATTCAATCCTGCTAACAAGATTTTGAAGTGCGGTCTCGCAAGATTTTCCTCTTTGGTAAGCATGTTGCATCTGAGACAGAGGGTGTAATTGGAGTGAGGTTTTACGAATGTAAATTTCAACCATTCTTTCCAGCGTCTTAAGCAGAAAGGAGGTAAGACTAATGGGTCTAAAGCTCTTGGCGAGTGAGTAGTCGTGTTTACCAATTTTTGGTATGAAGGCGACTCTAACACTCTGCCATGGAGTTGGTATATACGCTAGGGCTAAACTACCAGTGAAAATATTTTTCAAAGTAGGAAGCAAAAGGTTTATACTTTCCTGCAACATAGCTGGATAAACACCGTCAGTGCCAGGTGACTTGAAACTGTCAAAAGATGCCACGGCATACTTGATGGCTTCGTCGGTAACAACTAACGATGACGTGTACCAGCTGCGTTGAGTGGATTTATCGGATTCACCTGATCTAAGGGAAATAGATTGCTGTGGTCCGATTGATATCTGATTTCCTGGAAAATGAGTTTCCAGCATAAGACTGAGTGTCTCTGCTTTGGACTCGGTACAGGAACCGTCTGATTTTCTGAGCGTTTCTAGTTTGTTTACCTTGCTCCTTTTAAGGGCTTTAGTAAGTCGACTAGTTTCACTGAGTGTTTCTATACTTTCACAGAATTCTTTGTAAGAGGCATTCTTTAATCTTCGAATTAACCTTTTAAAGTCCTTCTATTTAGATCGATACAGATTCCAGTCGACATCTGATTTGGTCTTGAGGGACCTATTCAGAATACTCTTTCCCTGCGAAGTTTCTGTAGTTCATTGTTCCACCACGGAACCATAGATCTACTAGGTAATTGTCTAGCTGGACATGGCAGCTCGAAGCCACTTGTAAGGGCACAATTAAATTTTAGAACTGCATCTTCCACTTTTTGTGATGTTGAGAGCTTAGGTAGATTTTTGACGAAATAGCCGAGCTCATCGTTGAAAAGTGTCCAGTTAGTTTTTCTGGGATTTCTTGTAACTAAAGGAGTGGGAATCACATTTGCTACATGGAATTGAATGTATCTGTGGTCTGAGTGACACGTCCAGCAACACTTTCCAGTTGGTAATCTCCTTGCCATATCTGTTAGATAGTGTCAAGTCAATTACGTCCTGTCGTATAGCCGTAACAAAAGTTGGCGTATTACCAACATTGTTAATGTCTAAGTCAGAAGACAGAATGTAATTAAGAAGATGGTTGCCTCTCATGTTGCACTTGACGCTGCCCAAACTATGTTTTGAGCGTTAACATCACAGCACATGATAAGCCCCAATTTCCGGTTTTCACAAAACTCCACCAAATCCACAACCTTTCTTGAGTTAGGGGGTCAAATGGAGTTCCAGGGAAAGTAAACTGACGCAACGACGAAAGTTTTCCACTCACCGTTCGTTTCGTAGTTTATCATAGCCGCAACCAGGTCTTGACCACAGAAGTGATCAAGTTTAGTTGCTGCAAAAGAGCTCGGTATGATGAGACAGGTCCGGGGTAAGTCAGACCGTTCGTCATAGAGAATATTGAACCCTCGTAGTCCTTCAAGACCAAGAACTCGGCCCTTCCAGGCCCATGGCTCTTGGATTGCTACGAGGTGAGTTTTTGTATTCAACGCGGAAAGCCTGCTACATAGGAGTGCAGTAGCAGCCTTAGAATGTTGAAGGTTTATCTGAGTTATTATCATTGATAAATACTAGTAATCCATCCATCACTTTCACCGATTGGAATTAAGTTGGAAATAAATCCTTCCAAGATGAAAATGCAGACGGGAGTCGTACCTAGCTTTGATGATAGCCACAGAAGCTTGATCTACTCCCACAACAAGGTAAGAACCGTCTTCACCATCCCGATTCCTAGCCTTCTTGTGGTAATGGACTTTCCACTTCGTAGTGTCGATACCATCATTCTGGGTAACGAGACGTTGTAGCACATCTTCAGTTTTCCTGAGTTGCCCCGGGATAAAACAGATGGCTTTTGTTAAAACTGGCACCCTGTAAATTTCAAAAGAGAAATTTAGGAGGGGTGGAATTCTAGACACAGAGGCACGTAGCCAGCCAGCGGCAGCGGTCTGCTGATTAGAACACTCGACCAAAAAGGTTCCGTCCTCCAAACAACATCCCTCAGACTGGATATGTGTACTCTCTGCCATAGCCAGCTCCCACAGATGATCTTCACAGTGCTTGCGCTCTGTGATGGTCATGCTGTTGTCATTGCCAGCCTTACAGACACGCACTTTGAAAAGCGAGACAGCCGCTCTTTTATAGGGCAGTCGTCTTTTATTTCGCTGTGCTACGGATTTTGCTCCTTTCGAGGCTTTATCCCGTCCAGTCAGTGTCCGTGGACCAGACTGACTAGCAGTCACGGTTTCATTCACCGACGTTTCGGTTGGACCTCCAGAAGTTTTAACCATGCCGGCTTCGTCCCTTCCAGCCAGTGTCCGTGGACCGAGTTCGCAAGCCCTGCGACTTGATCCTTCAGTTTTATTCACCGACTTTCCAGCTAGACCAACAGGAAGATTTGCAGAGCTTCCGGAAACCTTCTTCCTTTTGACCCTGTTCGCGTTTGCAGAAGTTGGGATGACTTTGGTTACAGGAGACCGTCCTGAATTGGTGGGTGAGACCTCTTCCGGCCTGTCCCTTTTCGCCGCCACGCCGTCACCAAAGGTTTGCAACTTAATTCAGTGCCTTCGGCCACCCTGGTGTCCTCTTTGCACTGAGCCTTTGCCGCTCGCCTTCTCTCCAGCGTTTGTTGGCGCTTGGAAAGCTGTTCTCCAGAAGATGCCATTGTTGGAGTGGGATACACTTGTTCAGCTTCACTTAGTCCGGTGATAGCACCGCTCTGGCCAACAGCTAAGCCCGGATGAGAGATTAGCTTTGGAGGTAATACCTCCGAGCTGCCTTCTTCATCTTTCCAGCTCAGACCACGAAGAGCTTCATGGAGAGAACTGCAGGAGTCATCGGTTACGGTACCTTCGACTCGCGTGTATTTACCAGTTAAGGTGTGCGTTTGTATTTTAGATGGGGCCTCCAGAATCCGTGCCCCTGCCGTAGTGAAGACTACGGGTGCATTTTCGCTTTTACGACTGCCACCTGGAGAATAAAAATCTCTTGGGTTATCTTCCATACTGTTTTTTGATCAATTCTTGGTTTTCATTAATTTTCCCCATCCTTCGACCACCTTTTGGCATCGAGCTCGGTTCAAATAAACTACTAAAGCCCGCCCACCGCGACAAGGTGACTGATCGTCGTGAAGGTTTGAATGAAGATTTGAAGACTTATGTAAAACGTTAAGTTCAGAGTTATTGACTCTGTTTAGTTTACGCTGAAGTTCGAAATCGGAGCCATGCTCCACCATTCTTTGACCGAACAAGGCTTCATATGGGGATATCCTAATGGCTGAATGGGTAGAATTTCTGAGGGCGCAGGCTATGAATGGAAGGTGTGCATCCCAATCTCTCTGGTCAGTTCCTGCGTACGACCTAATAGCAGCAAGGATAGAACGGTTTACACGTTCGCTGGCATTGGCTTGCGGAGCATAAGAAGCAGTTTTAATATGTCGAATACCATAGGAGGATAGCAGTTTAGAAAAGTTTGAGCTGATAAACTGCTTCCCGTTATCTGTAAGGATCGATTCCGGGACCCCAAACATGGATAGAACATCTTCGTTTAAAAATTTGACTGCTGTTTCTGCCGTAGCTGATCTAAGTGCTTTAATAACAACGAATTTCGTTAACTGATCAAGAGCTATAATTATATGCAAATTTCCTTTCTTTGAACGAGGGTAGGGACCCAGAAAGTCTAAGTAGAGGTGTTGGAACGGACGTTCCACTTCAAAGGATTTTCCCATTGGTTGTCGTAGAGTTTGGTTGGAAGCTTTTGACATTTTGCAAACCTCACAATTGCTCATGTGTGACTTCACCTGTGAAGCCATGTTTGGCCAAAAGAATTGTTGGCGCAGTCTATAAAGTGTTTTCCCTAAGCCACCAAGCGAAGCTCTAGGTGGTCGATGAGCCAAAGATATCAGACGGTCGGTCAACTGCGATGGAATCCATAACTTCCAGGTAAGGTCATCCTCTAGAGGATTTTCTGTGCTGTGTTTGACCTTCTTGTACACGAAACTGTCCGAGACTTGAAGGTCAGGCAGCTGATCTTTTTGTTTTGTGATGTTGTCGATGATCATAACATAGTCCTTAGATTTAAAATAGGGATCTGTCAGATCTATATGCAGCACATCAGTAGGATATTCCTCCGATACGGCATTTAAAGTCAACTCATCGCATCGGTGGCATAAACTCTAGACAGAGCGTCTGGCACGACATGCTGAGAACCCTTTCGATGCTCGATATCGAAGTCATACCCCTGAAGTTTAAGACTCCACCGAGCTAATCTACCGCTGAGGTCCTTTTGACCCATTAGCCACTTCAAACTTGCGTGGTCTGTCACGATCTTAAAATGGTATCCCTCTACGTAAGGACGAAATTGCTCGATGCTCATCACCGCCGCTAAGCACTCCCGTTCAGTGACACTATAGTTACACTGAGCCTTGTTCAATTTGTGTGAATAGAAGAAAATGGGTCGCTCATTATCCTCTTCATCTTTCTGACATAACACTCCACCAACACCGGTGGATGAGGCATCACATAAAATAATGAAGGGCTTGGTGTAATCAGGGTTCACTAAAACTGGGGCTGATGTTAAAATATCCTTAATCTTTTGAAAAGACTCCAATGCTTTATTACCAAATTCAAATTTGGTGTTCTTTTTTAATGTATTCGTGATGGGGGCCGCAAGGGTGCTATAATCCCGTACAAATCGGCGATACCAACCAGACATACCAAGAAACCTACGTACCTGTCGCTGATGTTGGGGGACTGGAAAATCTCGTATGCCAGAAACTTTTGCCGGGTCGGTCTTAAGACATCCATTGCCAATAATATAACCTAAATATTTCAATTCCTCAAAACAAAATTTGGATTTTTCAAGGTTAATTGTCAAACCAGCCGATTTTAATCTTTCTGCAACGATGCTTAAGAATCGAATATGTTCTTCAAAGGTACGCGTAACGATCAGAAGATCGTCCAAGTAAACAAAAACATTTTCTTTTAATTCGTGGGGTACCACTTTGTCCATCAACTTGCAAAGACGTTGCGGTGCATTGCAAAGGCCAAAGGACATGACCTTGAATTGATATAAGGGTCTGCCAGGCACCGTAAACGCGGTCTTTTCCCGTGAAGATTTCTCCAACGGTACTTGCAGGAAAGCGTCTTTCAAATCCACATTTGAAATGTAGTGTGTATCCGAAATACGACTCAGAACACCCTGTATATGAGGCGAAGGATAGGCACTTTTCTTAGTCTTTTAAACTGGTGTCTGGACTACCTTCCTGTAGTCCAGACACATCCGGTTTTTACCGGGTTTTCGTATCAAGACTACCGGAGAGCTCCATGGGCTATTACTCTCTTCGATTATACCCATGTCAAGTAACCGATCCAATTCCTCATACAACAGCTGTTGTACCGCAGGAGAAACAGGATAGTGTCGTTGTTTTATCGGTTCGGCACTCCCTGTGTCGATTTCGTGTTCCTCCAGCATGGTTTTGCCTAAGCCAAGAGTGGCGAAGGACGAGAACATGCTGATGGTTGTTTGTAGTTTACTGAACTCTCCTACCGATAGTTCACGTATCTCAGAAGATCTCTGGTTTAAGAAAGCGTTGGAGGATGCAATCTCGGAAATTAAAGGCGCAGCGATATCGAAAGCCTTCCAGAAATTTATTCCTAGATAAAGTTTCTGTTTGAGCGAAGGGACGATATACATTTCTAGTTTCTTTGTTTCATTTCGGTAAGTGATGTCAACTACGAATTTTCCGGTGATGGGTTGATTGAAACCATCCGCTGTTTTGACATTCGATAAAAACCGTGTTTTTGTAGTGTTATGTTTTCTTAGAAAATCATCGCTAACGGAACCCAAACAACTAATGCTGGCACCGCTGTCTAACAACCCAAGCATGCTTTCTCCAAAAATTTTAACATTTCCGTACGGACGAGGATCGTCTGAACAGCATAAGGTGGTCGAGGCTATACTTTCTAAGGCGGTTTTTTTTTATTTTTTTTTGCGTGCTCTAATCCTTTCAGTTCGGACAGACAACTTTGATTTTGGGTTACCGAAAATTCATTCCCGGGCAGCGTTGTACTCTACTTGACGTTCATGAAAACTTTTTATCGGATGTGTTTTGGCTTGTGGGAGCTGGTTATCTAGCTTTTCTGGGTTAAATTGTCTTTTCAAAATTTGGACTGATGAGTTTATAGGTTGACTAGAAACAGTGGAATTCAACATTTTAGTACTTTGCAAGAGTCCGACTTGTTGATTCGAGAGCAAGCCATCCCGGTTGAAGGGTTGCTCTTTCGCGAGTTTTCCGCGCATTTCGGGCTAGTGCATTAAGGTGAGGTAGTGTCTGCCTTAGCGCAACGGTAGCAAAACAGTGATCTTTGAGGCACCGGGCACTCCATATAGCCGAGACCCGTTTTTCTGCAGTTCCAGCAGGTATAACCACTACTGTCTCTTTGAAACTGTAGGGCTTCCAAAGAGTTAGCTCCTGCTGTAGTTAACAGATCGGTACTCTCAAGTTCACTTAAATTTCTTCGGAAGGGGGGGACTGTCGGGTTTTGAACTTTAAATTTATTTTTCTCATTAAGAAACTTTTCCATATTACGGCAAACATAGACCATTTCGCTAAGACTTTGAGCCCCGAAGGTCACAAGTAATTCACCCATACGACTGTTAACATTTAGCTTAGTAATCGAGGCCAATCTACTCTTGGCTTGGATTTGAGAAAGACCCAAAACCAATTTTCCACCTCTCCGCTAACAAACTGGTGAAAGTTTAGAACGATTTCTGACCATGAAGCATTGTAGGAATCCTTTAATCTTTCTAAACGAAAGAAGAATTCCTCGACCGACATATTTAGATTGTCGTACTTCAGACCCCATTTGTGAAAACTATGAGCTCTGAAATTTTGAACACAAGAATAGTTTGGTGTTTGAAAGTTCGAACGTCTTTCATATCACTGAAGTTCATATTCCTTATCTGTGAAAGGAATTCATCTGCATTGGCGTTCAAATTCGAGAAATGTACTCTAGAAGTAGAATCGGAAGGTTCAGGCTGATTTGAAGGGGTAGGACGACGCACAGTATGAGCATTCGGTCGTCTACGAACATCATATTCACTCGACATCGATGGTGTAGCTTCTCTTAAAGTTTCTCGTATAATGTCTGCCACCTGACTTTTTAACTCGGCCCTATTCGCGTCCAATTCTCTACGGATTACTTGCAAGTCCTCTGCCCTATTGACTCCTACCGAAGCAGTAACGAGACCCTGAATGTAGGTTGGTAGGTCTAATTCTTCCTGATTAGTTGTCCTTTGGGACCCTTGAGGGACACTGTTAGTTAACACGGCTTTGGAACCCGTTGTTTTGTCTGCGCTGGTGTATTTTGCCGAGTCATTTTCAGGCGGGACTTGCGATGGTCCTAGCACACAATTGTCGGACTTGGGTTGACTAGCCATTGCCTCGTGTTGACGACTGTTGTTGAGTGTTAAACCCCGACTGCGGATCTTTTGGTTGAGTCCAAGACCTTGAGGTTCTTGACTCAATCTACGAGAACTGGTGTTCTGGAAGGATCCGCGGCCACGAGTCGAACGAAGGTTGTAGGTCTTATCGGCCTCAAACGATGTCATGAATTTTTATGACTTAGGTCCTCGGAAACTGTTTGATGGTTAGCCAAAATTTTAAAACTCAAAAAGGAAATGTATGCATACAAAATAGGGTATATAGGTACGTACATCGAAAAATTTATCGAAAATAAAATAGTTGGGGAAAATAAGGAAGGTAGAAAATGTGCAATACTTGCACTTATACGTGTCGGATACTATATCTTTTCAAAAAAAAATTTCATTCATAGGTTTGGTGGATAAGACGACTGGAAAATACAGCACACGAAAACAAACTAAAATTTACTCTCTTGAAAATCTCATGGGAGTTGACAAATGTGTTTACTAACCACAAAACTACACCATTCTCTCTTCAAATCGGTTAAATGATTTTTCGGAAGAAAAATTGGCAACTCGCTTCTGACATAGTACGTAGCTTCTTGAGCTTATACTATCGGTCGACATTGCTTTTCCTCTGACAACAGTTTTCAAAAGAAAGGTTTGAACAACTATAATTCCGTCTAAAGAACGAAAATACGGTTTCAAAAACAATCGATTGAAGAATTTTCGAGTTCGCATTGATTTTGATTGGAATAGGTGATTCTCGCGACAGACTAAACAGGGAAATTACTTCAAACCTATTTACTGGACGTCGTATCACCGCGGTCGTAAAATAAGGTCGAAGGGAATAAGGCCGAATCGGCCTTATTGCCGATGGTTTAATTTTCTAACCACAAAACTAATAATAGCCGCGCCGCGCCGACCTCGTGCCGACTTCACGCTGACTTCGCGCTTACCCCGCGCCAATTCCGCGCCGACCCCACGCAGACCCCGCGCAGAGTCCGCGCTGGCCGCGCGTCGCACCGCGACGCCCCATCCCCCCCCCCCCCCCCCCCCCCCACGGACGAAAAGTTCAACTACTTATCCAATGTTCCTCAGAACATTTCTGTTTCTACCAAAAGTAAATGCCTTTCTAAACAATGATTGCAAAATATTAAACAAAGAAATAAAGTCGAATTCTACTGAGAAAGAAAGTCGAAAGCTATTTTCGACAAATCTAGTGCCACAATGAATTTCGACCTTATTTTTCAAAATTGGTAATAAGGTCAAAAAGAAAATTCGACCTTATTTCCCAATTTTTGGGAAATAAGGTCGATTCGGCCTTATTGCCTTCGACCTTATTTCACGGCACCGTATCACCGATTCCGTTCGCAAAACACTAAAGAAAAACTTTTTCTTGGTTTACACAACAGAGTGAAAAAAAAAGCAGAATAAAATTAAGTGCAAGTTAAATGGAAGCAAAAACATTTTTCAAAATTAAAGGGTTTAACCTTTCAACTGGTATTTATGAAGGACGATTCGGGCCCCACGTTGGGCGCCACCTATAACGGAACCGAGGTGTTGTCGGCAAGGACTCTCGGCATAAAATTTCACTTGTCTCACTTTCAGTTGAGGTGCTATAACCATGAACCAAAAAACACAAAGCACCCGATTCAAACATCTACACCAGAGAGTCCTAAACCTCTCTCTCCGTTACCACCGTTACAACCACCTGCTTATAGGTACAGTCGGCTGATCCTGGCAGCCGGAGAGAAAGGTTGTTCAGCTTACGTAGGCTTGGCATGCTAGCTTATGCACGTCCTAGCTCGTCGGATGGGGGGGTTCTTGCCAACGTAAAACTGAACGGTCGTTACGTATTTACATGCCGGAAGAGATTTAAAAATAAAAATTCGGTTAAAAAAAAAACGCAGGAGCCCGAGTACCTCCTAAAAAAATTAAACCTGCAATTTTACATGCAGAACTTCCAAGAGAGGAGAGCACCAGGTAGTATTGGCTCTCAGAGGGAATATCCCACCCACATATCACAAAGATACGACCTTGGCTGTTATGTCCTCTAATTTTTATAAAAACCCCTAACTTGGTTGAGGATGTTGCTAAAACCTTACATGGATTTTAAAACGCCGCTCACTTTTCCATTGTCATGGTTCCATCGCCACCTAGTTCCATCGCCGCCTAGTTCCATCGCCACATCCACCTTTATTTTCACTTAGCACAAGCTCATATTCATATTCATACTAATAAAAAACCTGAAATTTCCGGAAAAGAAATGACTTCCCACAAAACTAAAACCGATCTGGATTCTCAGCCAATGAATAGATTAAGGAAAAGAATTCAAGTTTTCCTTGTGTCAACATCGGAGACATAATTTTTATTACGGAACTATCTCTAACAAAAATTCAAAAAAATCAATAAATATATGTCCAAGAAAAATTTAATTCAACAATCGATAATATCTACTTGAAATAGCTTAAGTGTTTTCAAAATTCTTATTCAAATTCAAAATTTAAGGTTATATTACTTTATGACTGGATTTGGTCTCTTAGATCTGTTATATATATATGTATATGTATATGTATAGTATATATATATATTTTTATCAGGGTCACCCTTTTTGTGAACCTTATTAAAAACAGATTCTTACAAATAAAAAGTTAAAAACAAAATGAATGACTATTCCTTTTTCACCACCGTACTCACATAAGAAAATAAAACAAATGTATAGGCCAAGATCAAACCAGGCATTACTTTTAAGTTCAATTGCTAGTCGGCAAATGGGAGACAAAACTCTCTCTTCAGATTAATGTGGGTGTAAATTTATTTACAAGGCACAATAAAATTTTCTTATTTTTTTTTTTTTTTGTATTTTTCGTTCAAATATATCTTGTTTATAAACAAAACTTACCACGACTTGATTTCTTCCTGTGAGGGGGTGCACCGCTTCATAGGTTGATGATAGTACTTTTGGATCTACATAGATGTAATTTCGGAATATAAAAAAAAGTAACTCACTACACCTTGGTTTCACACACACACATTAGCCGGTAGACATTCCGATACAATATTTTTTTTACACTCTAGAACGTAAAATACTAGATATTAAATTTCGTTGTGGTGAATAGGGAAAAAACGAATGTCGAGTTCGCTATTGATTTTGATTGGAATAGTTGATTCTCGCGACAGACTAAACAGGGAAATTACTTCAAACCCATTTACTGGACGTCGTATCACCGCGGCCGTAAAATGAGGTCGAAGGGAATAAGGCCGAATCGGCCTTATTGCCGATGGTTTAATTTTCTAACCACAAAACTAATAATAGCCGCGCCGCGCCGACCTCGTGCCGACTTCACGCTGACTTCGCGCTTACCCCGCGCCAATTCCCCGCCGACCCCACGCAGACCCCGCGCAGAGTCCACGCTGGCCGCGCGTCGCACCGCGACGCCCCCCCCCCCCCCCCCCCCCCCCACGGACGAAAAGTTCAACTACTTATCCAATGTTCCTCAGAACATTTCTGTTTCTACCAAAAGTAAATGCCTTTCTAAACAATGATTGCAAAATATTAAACAAAGAAATAAAGTCGAATTCTACTGAGAAAGAAAGTCGAAAGCTATTTTCGGCAAATCTAGTGCCACAATGAATTTCGACCTTATTTTTCAAAATTGGTAATAAGGTCAAAAAGAAAATTCGACCTTATTTCCCAATTTTTGGGAAATAAGGTCGATTCGGCCTTATTGCCTTCGACCTTATTTCACGGCACCGTATCACCGATTCCGTTCGCAAAACACTAAAGAAAAACTTTTTCTTGGCTTACACAACAGAGTGAAAAAAAAGCATAATAAAATTAAGTGCAAGTTAAATGGAAGCAAAAACATTTTTCAAAATTAAAGGGTTTAACCTTTCAACTGGTATTTATGAAGGACGATTCGGGCCCCACGTTGGGCGCCACCTATAACGGAACCGAGGTGTTGTCGGCAAGGACTCTCGGCATAAAATTTCACTTGTCTCACTTTCAGTTGAGGTGCTATAACCATGAACCAAAAAACACAAAGCACCCGATTCAAACATCTACACCAGAGAGTCCTAAACCTCTCTCTCCGTTACCACCGTTACAACCACCTGCTTATAGGTACAGTCGGCTGATCCTGGCAGCCGGAGAGAAAGGGTGTTCAGCTTACGTAGGCTTGGTATGCTAGCTTATGCACGTCCTAGCTCGTCGGATGGGGGGGTTCTTGCCAACGTAAAACTGAACGGTCGTTACGTATTTACATGCCGGAAGAGATTTAAAAATAAAAATTCGGTTAAAAAAAAACGCAGGAGCCCGAGTACCTCCTAAAAAAATTAAACCTGCAATTTTACATGCAGAATTTCCAAGAGAGGAGAGCACCAGGTAGTATTGGCTCTCAGAGGGAATATCCCACCCACATATCACAAAGATACGACCTTGGCTGTTATGTCCTCTAATTTTTATAACAACCCCTAACTTGGTTGAGGATGTTGCTAAAACCTTACATGGATTTTAAAACGCCGCTCACTTTTCCATTGTCATGGTTCCATCGCCAATTAGTTCCATCGCCGCCTAGTTCAGTCGCCACATCCACCTTTATTTTCACTTAGCACAAGCTCATATTCATATTCATACTAATAAAAAACCTGAAATTTCCGGAAAAGAAATGACTTCCCACAAAACTAAAACCGATCTGGATTCTCAGCCAATGAATAGATTAAGGAAAAGAATTCAAGTTTTCCTTGTGTGAACATCGGAGACATAATTTTTATTACGGAACTATCTCTAACAAAAATTCAAAAAAATCAGTAAATATATGTCCAAGAAAAATTTAATTCAACAATCGATAATATCTACTTGAAATAGCTTAAGTGTTTTCAAAATTCTTATTCAAATTCAAAATTTAAGGTTATATTACTTTATGACTGGATTTGGTCTCTTAGATCTGTTATATATATATGTATATGTATATGTATAGTATATATATATATTTTTATCAGGGTCACCCTTTTTGTGAACCTTATTAAAAACAGATTCTTACAAATAAAAAGTTAAAAACAAAATGAATGACTTTTCCTTTTTCACCACCGTACTCACATAAGAAAATAAAACAAATGTATAGGCCAAGATCAAACCAGGCATTACTTTTAAGTTCAATTGCTAGTCGGCAAATGGGAGACAAAACTCTCTCTTCAGATTAATGTGGGTGTAAATTTATTTACAAGGCACAATAAAATTTTCTTATTTTTTTTTTTTTGTATTTTTCGTTCAAATATATCTTGTTTATAAACAAAACTTACCACGACTTGATTTCTTCCTGTGAGGGGGTGCACCGCTTCATAGGTTGATGATAGTACTTTTGGATCTACATAGATGTAATTTCGGAATATAAAAAAAATGAACTCACTACACCTTGGTTTCACACACACACATTAGCCGGTAGACATTCCGATACAATATTTTTTTTACACTCTAGAACGTAAAATACTAGATATTAAATTTCGTTGTGGTGAATAGGGAAAAAACGAATGTCGAGTTCGCTATTGATTTTGATTGGAATAGTTGATTCTCGCGACAGACTAAACAGGGAAATTACTTCAAACCCATTTACTGGACGTCGTATCACCGCGGCCGTAAAATAAGGTCGAAGGGAATAAGGCCGAATCGGCCTTATTGCCGATGGTTTAATTTTCTAACCACAAAACTAATAATAGCCGCGCCGCGCCGACCTCGTGCCGACTTCGCGCTGAGTTCGCGCTAACCCCGCGCCAATTCCGCGCCGACCCCACGCAGACCCCGCGCAGAGTCCGCGCTGACCGCGCGTCGCACCGCGCCTTTCTAAACAATGATTGCAAAATATTAAACAAAGAAATAAAGTCGAATTCTACTGAGAAAGAAAGTCGAAAGCTATTTTCGACAAATCTAGTGCCACAATGAATTTCGACCTTATTTTTCAAAATTGGTAATAAGGTCAAAAAGAAAATTCGACCTTATTGCCTTCGACCTTATTTCACGGCACCGTATCACCGATTCCGTTCGCAAAACACTAAAGAAAAACTTTTTCTTGGTTTACACAACAGAGTGAAAAAAAAGCATAATAAAATTAAGTGCAAGTTAAATGGAAGCAAAAAAATATTTCAAAATTAAAGGGTTTAACCTTTCAACTGGTATTTATGAAGGACGATTCGGGCCCCACGTTGGGCGCCACCTATAACGGAACCGAGGTGTTGTCGGCAAGGACTCTCGGCATAAAATTTCACTTGTCTCACTTTCAGTTGAGGTGATATAACCATGAACCAAAAAACACAAAGCACCCGATTCAAACATCTACACCAGAGAGTCCTAAACCTCTCTCTCCGTTACCACCGTTACAACCACCTGCTTATAGGTACAGTCGGCTGATCCTGGCAGCCGGAGAGAAAGGGTGTTCAGCTTACGTAGGCTTGGTATGCTAGCTTATGCACGTCCTAGCTCGTCGGATGGGGGGTTCTTGCCAACGTAAAACTGAACGGTCGTTACGTATTTACATGCCGGAAGAGATTTAAAAATAAAAATTCGGTTAAAAAAAAACGCAGGAGCCCGAGTACCTCCTAAAAAAATTAAACCTGCAATTTTACATGCAGAATTTCCAAGAGAGGAGAGCACCAGGTAGTATTGGCTCTCAGAGGGAATATCCCACCCACATATCACAAAGATACGACCTTGGCTGTTATGTCCTCTAATTTTTATAACAACCCCTAACTTGGTTGAGGATGTTGCTAAAACCTTACATGGATTTTAAAACGCCGCTCACTTTTCCATTGTCATGGTTCCATCGCCAATTAGTTCCATCGCCGCCTAGTTCAGTCGCCACATCCACCTTTATTTTCACTTAGCACAAGCTCATATTCATATTCATACTAATAAAAAACCTGAAATTTCCGGAAAAGAAATGACTTCCCACAAAACTAAAACCGATCTGGATTCTCAGCCAATGAATAGATTAAGGAAAAGAATTCAAGTTTTCCTTGTGTGCACATCGGAGACATAATTTTTATTACGGAACTATCTCTAACAAAAATTCAAAAAAATCAATAAATATATGTCCAAGAAAAATTTAATTCAACAATCGATAATATCTAATAAATGAAAAGATTAGTAAAGTTTTTAACAGTTAAAACACTTATTTTATTTCCTCAGATGTACATTTCAGAAGCAATGCTTCCATCGTCAGTGAGATTTATAAAATTAAATTAAATTAAATTATTTGTCAAAAAAACTAATAATAAACAAAAATGTTTCTAAACAAAATTACAGTTGAGTTGAGTTGAATCTATTAAAAAAAATTTTTTGAATATTGAATCTTTGATTGGTCCATCATCACTATTCATTAGATTATTTTTGTTTTTAAATATGTAAAATGATTCAAAAGCATCTAATTCATAATTGCTATTTACATTTCTTATTAGTTTTAAATTTTGCTAACTAAAGCCATGACTATTTTCTAGCATATGTTCTGCAACACTTGACTTTTCTTTTTCATTATATTTAAGATGTGCAAAATGTTCCTTAAATCTTTTTAGAATAGGTCTTCTTGTCTGTCCTATATATTCTTTTGCACAATCATTACATCCGATAGAATAAATTCCTGACTTTTGAAGTTGGTCAATTTTATCCTTAGATCCTCCAATCAGATTTTTTATTTTTATTTCGCTGCACTCACTCATACGGATATTATATTTATTAAAGATTGGTTTTATCTTAGATGTTATTTCTGGATAGAAATAAAATTTTGAATATTTCTTTTCGTCATTTCCTTCATTCCTTATTAGATCTAAAGTTGTATAATTTCTCAATTCTTGTTTTCTTCTATGTGCAATTGTTAAATCTTCAATCAATTCTTCTTTTTCTTAAAAAACACGTGGAATATCTCAACTAAAAAACTCATCGATAATATCTACTTGAAATAGCTTAAGTGTTTTCAAAATTCTTATTCAAATTCAAAATTTAAGGTTATATTACTTTATGACTGGATTTGGTCTCTTAGATCTGTTATATATATATGTATATGTATATGTATAGTATATATATATATTTTTATCAGGGTCACCCTTTTTGTGAACCTTATTAAAAACAGATTCTTACAAATAAAAAGTTAAAAACAAAATGAATGACTATTCCTTTTTCACCACCGTACTCACATAAGAAAATAAAACAAATGTATAGGCCAAGATCAAAACAGGCATTACTTTTAAGTGCAATTGCTAGTCGGCAAATGGGAGACAAAACTCTCTCTTCAGATTAATGTGGGTGTAAATTTATTTACAAGGCACAATAAATCTTATTTTTTTTTTTTGTATTTTTCGTTCAAATATATCTTGTTTATAAACAAAACTTAACACGACTTGATTTCTTCCTGTGAGGGGGTGCACCGCTTCATAGGTTGATGATAGTACTTTTGGATCTACATAGATGTAATTTCGGAATATAAAAAAAAATGAACTCACTACACCTTGGTTTCACACACACACATTAGCCGGTAGACATTCCTTACAATTTTTTTTTTACACTCTAGAACGTAAAATACTAGATATTAAATTTCCTTATGGTGAATAGGGAAAAAACGAATGAACAGAATGAAACAATAAAAAGTGACTATAACTCCTAATGAATTATCTATCTTAGGTCTGTAATTAAAAGCACAAACTAATTGATACAGATGATGATTTTGAGGCTGGTGGTATTCGATGAAGTTGATGACGTAGTGATTAAACAACACAGGTAGCTGGTGGTAGGGGAGCTTTTAAAAGCCTCAAATCCCGAGTGATATGCTTCTGCTCGTAGGTCACTGCGTGAAACATCGGGTTGTTGGGAAGTTCTCGTCTCGGTGATTTCTGACAGAAAAATTGACGCCAGGTAAACGTATGATGGTTGGGGGGGGGGGAGGGGGTGTTCGCGATAGGGCACTTCGGCAATTTCGCCTACTCAACGAGTGGATTGCGGGCTTTTCTTTTATTTTTTTTTTAACGATCTGTTTTGGAGGTTTTTTTTTTTTTGTACTTTTTGCTAGTTTTTTTCTCTACGGTTATCTTTCCGTTCTGTCTTCAAGGGACTTAATTTTTGGAGCCCCACGTGAGTTCAAAAGCGGGCACGTATCGTAGGGTTTTTTTCTCTTTTTTTCTTTTGGGACCGCGATTACGTGTTTGCTTTAGTTTAGATTATTTTACTTTATTGATACCAATTGGTTTATTTTATGTTCATGAATCGCATGTGATTTTGCGAGGTTTTAATTGTTTCTCGCTAAACTTTGTCTCGATTTGAGGGTTTGCGTTTTTTTTTTTGTCTTTTCTTTGCTTATCGCTTTTGTTTCTTTTTATTTGTTTTTTTTTTTTTGTTTAAATTAAAATGCTGGACAAAAAAAATTGAGGAAAAAAACCGAACTGAGAAATTTTCACAATTTGCAAAATCTACCGAGTCCAACTCGCGTATTAATTCGAACGAACCTGACTAGGTCAAAAAAGAAAAAGGACCGAGTTCTCGCATACCACGGGCTTTTATACCTGACTGGCAACGCTGAACATCTTCGAAAATTCGCGAGAGAGCCTTTCCTCGATATGGCGTGGGAGGTGATTCCGGAAGCATTGTTTTGGCGGTATCTTTAACCAGAAAACTTAAAAGTTCATTTTAAAAATCACTTTGTTTTTTTTCAAAAATAGGTGTGACAAAAGCTTCGTCTTATGGTTAAAAACGACCCAGAAAAACCTCCCGGAAACACTTTCATATTAGTGTGAGTGTGGTTTGGATTTGCTCTGTGTTCGAAAAAAAAATAACATAAGATGGTATCAAATTTTTTGCTTTTGCTCTCTTACTTCTCTCTTCCATTTTCCGGTTAGGCAAATGGATGTTGTCAGCCATATATCGATCTTTAAAAAAAAACCAGAGTTCACCACAGAAGAGAACTTCCTCACCATCATCATCCGTACCTACAGCTGCACAAATGTTAATCAACAGAACTTGAACGACTGACAGAAATGGTATAAAAAGGTTTGTGTTCCTACTAAGGCTCTACCAGATATCCTCAAACAGTATCGACTGTTGGTTTTAAATATTTCATTTAAAATAATATAACGAGAGAAAAAAAAATTTATGTCGTTTCCTACAAAATTCCCAATGTGACAAGTTTGTGAAAAAGAGCTTCTCTATTGATGTTGTCAAATGCGGCCTTCAAATCTACGAACCAAGCATAAAGTTTTTTTTTCTGACTTAATTGCAGTTGAACTAGGCATGAAAGGTTGAAGATCTGATCGATAGTGCTATAATTGTTTCGATAAGCAGCTTGGTATTCATTGAGTATGTTCTTACTTTCAATCCAAATTGTAAGGCGATTTAAGAGGACCGTGGTGAATAATTTGTAGAGGCTAGAGGGTGTCTAAAAGCGAAAGACCTCTACCTATAATTAGATACAAGGCTAGGATCACCTTTTTTAAAGAGGGGAAAGATAATTGCTTTGTTGAAGGATGATGGTATCGTTGCTGTTTCGTAAATTCTTTTAAGTTAAATGTGGAACTCACCAATAAAGGAATCACTCGCGTTTTTATAAAATTCATATGGAATTTCATCTATACCCGGTGCTTTATTTTCTTTTGAAGATGCTATCGCAATTCTTACTTAATTCAAATCGATTGGGTGATCAAGTTCCGGTATTTGAACTAAAGGTGTTTCAAGTAAATATTCCACGTTGGTTAACCGATCAGAATTAAGGGAATTTTCGAAGTGTGACATAAACTCAATAGCCGTGATTTGTACACCGTTATTCTTAGGATTTCCGCGTATTTCTATGGCAAGTTTCCACCAATCATTTGCTGAGGTAATACTTGAAAGTTAAACAGAAATGCGCTGGTAGTAGTCACGTTGTTTTGCTTTACAAAGGACTTTATACTTTTTATCAGCATCACAATAATTTTTTCTGCTTGCATCGAGATTGAACTTTCCATAAATGTTAAGAAGTTTTAGCAACGCTTTTCTAGCTATAAAGCATTCTGTATCATACCACGGTTTCTTTCGGTCGAACTTGACATTTGAATTACTAGGATTCCCATATGCAGTATAAATACATTGTTTTAATGAAAGGTAACGTGTTTCAATGTTATCTAGAGGCATGAGTTTTTCCGCAGCAACTTCATCAATTTTTTGGTTGTAGTTTAGTTTTTTTTAGTTTTTAAATGATTTTTATTTCATGAAATTTACAATAGTTTTGTTTAACTTTCATTATATGACATGGCCTACGCCGTCTGTCAGTCGGCAAATAATACTTAAATAAAGGTGTTATTACAATGTTTTTTTTTCTTTCCCATTTTATATATGTATATATTTTGTGTATTGTATTAGAAAAGTTCAGTGCGGATTCGCGTTCTGTAACTCAATGCTATTTTCGAGTATTTGTACAAATTGTCCCATTCAGCTCCTCCATTTAAGATATCAATAATTTCAGCCTCATTAAGGTAGTTCTTTTTGAATAAGCTTCGCCTAGTTTCTGCAAGCATAGGACATCTGCCCACAAAATGAAATACGTTCTCTACTTCCCTGAGATTGCATATGCCGCAGATTTCTTGTAAATCGCTCCTGTGAGGTATATGATTCAGGGGGAGTAACTCTCCCCGTGTTTTTAAAACAAGTGACATGAGGTCGGTTGAAAACTCCGCTCTGAAGTAGTTTTTAGCTCCTAAGTTGTTGGTTGTATTCTGCACATCTATTGGTAAACCATTTAAGTCTTGGGAGCAAGATGGAAGTGGGGTGTCCAGTCGTATCTTCGAAAGCTTTTATACCCAAAACTAGCGGCATGTGATCAGAAAAGGTTGCTCTATCAACTGAGAAACTTGCAATACTTTCTAAAGCACTGTACGAAGGACAGCAATAGTCAATCACAGATGATCTTCTAGTTGATACAAAAGTATACTAGCCAGTTGTATCTCCGAAGCCCCTTCCGTTAAGTATAAATGCGCCAATGTCTTCCAAGAGCTCGCAAAACTTATTACAGTTGCTGTCACTTACAACGTCTTTAGAGTATCTTTTGTCAGTGATGAACTGTGATGTCCGTGAATCAATTGTTCCTTTTTGTCCAGTTCTGAAGTTAAGATCACCCATAAGAATGAAGTGGTTAGATTGAAGCTCTTCGAAAAAGGATTTTAATTTTTCAAAATCACGTGTCCAATTATTATTGCAGTTTAAATAGCTTTGTACTAGATTAAGAATAGACCCAGAAAAATTCAATGCCAAAACAGCTGGCCTGTATTTTGCTGTGTGAGCGTACACAGAAAAGAAATTCGATCGCAACCCCCTAATGTTGCTAAAATCGACTCTAAACCTACCCGATATTACTATTCACAAAAACACACAAAACAAAGTATCAAACGCAGACGCTTAATCTAAGTCCAATCAACAAGTGAAGATCTAATTGGAAAACCAAAAAACAGGTTACTAGCGGTGTTATGCCCAGCCAGCAACCTGATTTTAGTTAACCAACGGAATCAACACCGGTGATTGACTATCCGCCTAGCAAACTGACAGCCTCATTATCTGCACACACCGCTCCGACAAGATAAGAGATCTAGTAGAAAAAATGTGTGCAGGCACTGTGACTGCGAGGGTGGTGTAGGGGAGGAGATGATACAGGTAAAGAAAAGCGCTATAGTGTTTGGTCTATTCTTGGTTTTTTTTTTATTATATTTGGGTGACACACAGCACTAAATCAATTTTCACGAGAATTAATATTATATCTCGCGGCGCGGCAGATCAATTATATTATTATTGTTTTTATTGTTTTGAGAATAGGTATAGTTTACGGGTGTTTTTTTTATTATTGTGAAAGAAAAGCACAAATGGAATTTTGCGGACACTGGTGCGGCGCGTGATGTCATGTTTGATAGTGGATCGGCACTGATTGAAATGTAAGTCGAAAATTATTTCATTTTGAATCGCAGAACATGGAAGGTAAAAAAGCTTCATTCATTCACTGAAGCTAAAAGCGAAGCGGATGTGTGGTGTAAAAATAAAAATTCGCGCGAATTTTAATTTTTACATCACACATCCATACTCCCTTGAGAAAATTTTTCCGCTTCGCTTGTAGCTTTATTATTCTATCCGTGAGTTAAAAGCAAAGCGAATCGAACGAAATTTCACTTCGGGTAGTACGGGCTTGTGGTTAAACATAAAAAATTCACACGAATAGACCAGGAGAAAGTAGCTAAGAGCAAAACAAACATTAAGAAAGTAGATTTTGTTATTATGTGTGCGCATAAGAGAGTGGATTGAGTTTCCATCTTCCTATGTCACGAAGTGAGAGACAACGTGAGCTATGAATTCATGTCCATGGAAAGCTGAAATAAGTGCCCTAGCTTTGGAGCTTTGTTTTTCGGTACCTCAAAACGTTTTTTCTTCAAACAAAAAGAAACTAGAATATATAAATTAAGCGCATCCACTATATACATATATTCTTAATCCTTTCTAAGAAGGAAAACTATTTTTAAGATCCCATGTGCATCAGACTCATAAAAATGCTGCTTTAAACTTAACACGCAGATCACCAGTATAAATAAGTATGATATCGATTGACAAATTTCTTAGAACTGTCGCACAGTGGGGTAAGATACCCCGATAACCGGAATCAATTGGGGGGATGGACCTACTTTATTGATACGAGTTTTTTTTTTTTTTTTAGTAGAAGTATCATAAACATGAATGGGAGAACCTTAGTTATAATCTGGTAGACGGCTTTTGGCCAAACCATTTATAGACTTATGTTACATTCAAAAATTAAGAAAATGAAAATTGTAGTACTATTGAAGTCAATAAATCTAAATCTAATCTATTCTTGAAGCATGTTGTAATGCTTTTTGTCAAAGGCTGAGGTAAGCTCAGCGGATCCAGAGTCTTCTAAAGAAGCAGCAAAACTTTAGATTATTGAAGCTAGTTTATTTCCGATATTATAAATAGTCGATTTTTACAGTTCATACAATGTTTATAATTCTAATTCAAGTTTCTAATTCGAAGTCTTATTGATGAGGGTAGATTTCACTCCTCTTCTGGTGAAGTTTCACTTGGGGTTCGGCTGGGATGTGGTCTAGTCCGGGATTCACGACCAGATTCTTGGATTGCGCTGGTCTTGGGACACTTGGATTATGGTTTCCTATCTGGGGTTATGTGCTTCCAGCTCTTGGGCTCGGATTTGGAGTAGCGCTGGGTTCTTGGTATCTCTCCCTTGGTAAAGTAGATTCTGTAAGGATACTTGGAAGAGGGAGCCACTAAATTCACAACGAGGTAGCGTTGAACACTATAAATTCACGACGAGGTAGCGTTGGACACTATTAATTCACAACGAGGTAGCGTTGGACACTATTAATTCACAACGAGGTAGCGTTGGACACTATAAATTCACAACGGGGTAGCGTTGGACACTATGAATTCACAACGAGGTAGCGTTGGACACTATAAATTCACAACGAGGTAGCGTTGGACACTATAAATTCACAACGAGGTAGCGTTGGACACTATGAATTCACAACGAGGTAGCATTGGACACTATGGATTCACAACGAGGTAGCGTTGGACACTATAAATTCACAACGAGGTAGCGTTGGACACTATGGATTCACAACGAGGTAGCGTTGGACACTATGAATTCGCAACGAGGTAGCGTTGGACACTATAAATTCACAACGAGGTAGCGTTGGACACTATGAATTCACAACGAGGTAGCATTGGACACTATAAATTCACAACGAGGTAGCGTTGGACACTATAAATTCACAACGAGGTAGCGTTGGACACTATGAATTCACAACGTGGTAGCGTTGGACACTATAAATTCACAACGAGGTAGCGTTGGACACTATAAATTCACAACGAGGTAGCGTTGGACACTATGAATTCACAACGAGGTAGCGTTGGACACTAAATTCACAACGAGGTTGCGTTGGACATTCAATTCACAACGAGGTAGCGTTGCACACTAGATTCACAACGAGGTAGCGTTGGACACTAAATTCAGAACGAGGTAGCGTTGGACACTAAATTCACAACGAGGTAGCGTTGGACACTAAATTCACAACGAGGTAGCGTTGGACACTAAATTGACAACGAGGTTTGCAGGGACTTCTTTGAAGTTGGTTAACCGATTTACCGACCGACCGTTCCAGAAGGATCAAATTGCTAAGAAGTCCATACCGACCGACCTAGAGATTGACCCAGTCAGATGAGTTACTTCTTATCCAGATTTACCGACCGACCGACCGTTCCAGAAGAACTAACTCTCTGATTGATCAAACCGACCAATCAAATCAGAGGAGCTCACTACCGAGCCACAGAAGAACAGAAAAGAGAAGCTCAGATTTCAAACCGTTGTCAGTGATTTAGAACCATGGCAAATACCGACAGTAATATCGACATGGACGTCGAAGAAAATCTTGCGTCCATCTACTTGCTCAAGAAGACGGAGCTCATTGAGAAGATGGCTTCCAAAAGGTTGGATACCAGTGGCACTGTGTCCACATTACGATCCCGCTTGAGCACGTACATCAAAGACTCTAGGACTCACCGTTCAACACAGAACCTGCGCACAGAAATATCGCAGTTGGTTCAAGAGCGTGAGTATAAAGATGAGAACGAAGCATCACCGCAACCTGCCAATACAACCGATACGACGGAAGAGCCTAGCGCCCAACTCCAGTTACGTGTACCTCCAGCCGTAGGAGGACGGTACCACCAGACCACTGGAGCCGGCCCTGCAACAAGTTTAAGCTCGACCACCGTGCGTTTACCAACTCACTATCCGGAGTTAGATAGCATAAACCAACCAGGTCCACACAGAATGTACCGAAGTCCCGAGGCTGAAACCATGAACACCGTCCGTAAATGGGGCCTTAAGTTCGACGATTCGGGAAATGCCCTGGAGTTTATGGAACGCCTAGAAGAGTTGGTACACTGCTATATTCCATACCTGCAGAACACATCCTCCGCACCTTCCCGGAAATCTTCAGAGGTTCCGCCCTAGAGTGGTTACGTATCCATAAGGAGAAATTTCGGACATGGGAAGAGTTTCGCCAAGTATTTCTCAAGTATTTCTTGCCACCACGATTTGTCCATAAATTAGAGGAGGAAATCCGGCGGAAGAAACAAGGACCGCGAGAAAAAGCATTCATTCAAATCGAAAGATTTCATGCGAGCTATGCAGTACCTTATTAGGCAACACCTTAAGATGAGTAAAGAAGATAATGTCGATAGGATATACGACAGTCTCCGCCCGGAATACCGACTTTACGTCCGAAGAAACGATTTCCAGACGTTGAAGGAGCTTACCGACACAGCCGAAGAGTACGAGTACGTGAAGACCGAAGAGAGAAATGTGAGACCCGCCTTGGCTCCACCTCCAGCACCACGAGCACAGTTTGGTGCAACATCGGTGCCGTACGACCCCAATACACATTGCTGGAACTGCAAGCAACGGGGGCACCAAAAAAGAAATTGCCATCGACCATTTCGGTTGTTTTGCTCCAATTGTGGAGAAGACGGATGACTAACTAAAGACTGTCCATGCAGCCGACACAATCTGCCAGCAGAAAATTGGAATAATAGAACTTTTTTTTTTTTTAATTAATTAGGGTGAAGGTGAAAATTACCTTTACAAGCACGTCGACCTGAAAGATCTTTTGTGCTGTTCCCTTAGGTTTGAAAACACGTAGTGTATAGGTTTGTTCATTCGAAGCTGAGGTCGTGTAAGAACCTAAGAATCTTCGAGGAAGAGGTGTTTCTGATATCAAGGGGACAGGGGAACCCTTTATTGAATATTTTAAGCCTGGATCTAGCTAAGGCAGGGCATTCGCATAAGATGTGTTCAGCTGATTCTATGTCTTCAAGACAGAGACGACAGGTGTCATCTTGGCTGATGCCCATGTTTTTAAGATGATACTTGAGAGAGCAGTGTCCAGTGAAGAAGTCCGTAAGTAACTTTGCGTCACGTTTGCTCATGTCAAGAATTTCTTTCATACGTTTGTGGAATAAGTCAATGAATAGTTTTGACTGACGATGGCCATTTGAGTTGTTCCAGGTGCTGATCATGTTCTGTCGTTCCCAGGTAGTTAATTCGTTTTTAAGGCTACTGATTGGGAGACCACAGTAGGGTTCAGGGCCTTCGAATTGGGACTGAGAGCCAAGCCTAGCAAGGCGGTCAGCCTCTTCGTTACCCGGTACACCTTCATGACCAGGCACCCATGAAAGAGTTATTTTATTGTGAGTAGCTAATTGAAATAAACATGTCAGGCAGTTCCAAACTAGTTTGGATTCGATTTTTGTCGAGGACAGAGCCTTTAGTGTTGCCTGACTGTCAGAGCAGATAAGTATGCTTGATCTTCCAAGGTTTCTTCTAATGCATTCCCTAATACAGAATTCTATAGCCATTACCTCTGCCTGAAAGATAGTAGTTGTGTTACCAAGGGATGTAGATGATTTAAAGTTGGGACCATAAATCCCTGCACCTGCACCGTTGTTTGTTTTTGAACCGTCAGTATACCAGATGTATTGGAAGTTATTAGTAAGAGTTACAGGGTTCTTCCATGCTGAGCGGTTTGGAAAGATTACTTCAAAGGGGTGGTGTAACAGTATGCGTTTAGGCATAAAGTCCGAAGAGTGGGCTGCAGGCGATTCCAGTATTGGGAGCACCTGCAGAATACTCATATGTCCTTGTAAGTTTTCCTTTCTCGAGTGGTTAGTGAGAAGAAGCTTTAGTCCGCTTAGTGCAGCAGTCTTCTTTACTCTTTGATGTAGCGGAGGAAAATTTAATAAACTTTCTAACGCTAAAGTTGGGCAGGCGCGCATTGCGCCTGTGATACCTACACAGGTTAGTCTTTGTAACTTTTGCAAAGATTTGCGGGCATAAACTTGCTCTGTTTTTTGCCACCAGATCAGCGAAGCGTGTGATAATAGTGAGATAAGTCCAGTAAATCATTTTTGGCCTAAGTCCCCACTTTTTACCAAAGAGTCTAGAACAGGCCCAGAAAGCATTTGTTGCTTTTGCTATGGTTTTGTCTAGATGTAGTTTCCAATTGAGTTTATTATCCAGGGTTACTCCTAGATATTTGACCTCCTTGGAAAAATTAATTTGAACATTATTTAGGGATAGTGTTTGGAGATCGATTTTACGTCTCCTGGTGAATGGAATGATGACTGTTTTGGTGGGGTTGACCTTAAGACCTTCTTTATTGCACCAGTCATTAACTTTGTTCAGGGCACTTTGCATACGGTTTGTGACCTGTGCTTCTTGATTGCCTTGAATAGAGATGACTAGGTCATCAGCGTAGCCTTGTGTATCAAGGCCCAGCTTATTGAGGTCGTCCAAGAGCTGATCTATTACAATTGACCAGAGTAGGGGAGATAAAACACCCCCTTGGGGACAGCCTTTAACAGCTTTAACTGTTATTGATGTTTGACCTAGTGTGGTGGAGATGATTCTGCCACTTAACATAGAGTCAATCCATTTAATGGTTGGTGTGTCAATTCCTTTGACAGTTGCAGCGGTTTGAATTGACAAGTACGTAGTATTGTCAAAGGCGCCAGAAATATCAAGAAAAGAGCAGAGTATGATGTCTTTCTTAGCAAACGCATTCTCAATTTTGCTGACCAGCTGATGGAGAGCTGTAACTGTGGACTTACCAGTTTGGTAAGCGAATTGGTTAGCATTGAGAGGATTTGCTATTAAGGCCGTACTGCGAATGTGTAAGTCAATTACTTTTTCCATGACCTTTAGGAAGAAGGATGTGAGACTGATTGGTCAGAAGGATTTTGGGTCTGAGTTTGATCTATTGCCAGCTTTTGGTATGAATACTACTCTCACCTTTCTCCAAGTTTGAGGAATGTAGCTTAATTCAAAACTAGATCTATAGATAAGTGTGAGTGAGCAGATTATGGTATCAATTCCATACTGCAAGAGAGCAGGAAAGATACCATCCTCCCCGGGCGCCTTGAAAGGCTGTTGGGAGGATATTGCCCATTTGATGGAGTCTTCGATAAAAATTTTTCTTGCTAGACTTCTTGTTGTGCTATTAGGTGTAGTGTAACTCACATTTGTGGTTAGAGATTGATCAGAGGTATGTATACAGTCAGGAAAATGAGTGGCCAAAAGTAGGCTCAGAGTTTCACTGTAACTTTGGGTAAAACTACCATCCGATTTTTTTAAGAGACCAATACCGTTGTTATGATCTTTAGCTAAGGCTTTTTGAACTCTAATTGAAGAAGGCAAGTTATCGATACTTTCACAGAAGTTTTTCCAGGTAAGTCGTTTTTGCCTTCTTATCAACGAGTTGTAAGTCGTTAGAGTTGTTCGATATTCGCTCCACGAATTGGTTCGTTCAGCTTTGTTGAACACATTTCGAAGCTTTCTTTTTAACTTCTCCAATTCACTGTTCCACCAGGGAACATCGCGATTTGAGTTGGACTGTCTAATACGACAGCTGGACTCGTATGCGCTTGTGATTTGTGAGCTTAAGCGTGTTGCTTCCCTTTCAAGTTGATAAGGAGAATCAATGTTTGGATAGGATGGTTCAAATTCACAACGAAGTGTCTCTGTGTAGAGATTCCAGTCCGTGTGTCTTGGTACCCTATTGTTTTCTATATTGTTGTGATTCGGCCTTGACAGATCAAATCTGATGTGCCGGTGGTCCGAGAATGATATCTCTTTCGAGACATGCCAATTGAGAATTGTGTTGGCTATGGCAAAACTTGCCACTGTCATATCCAACACTTCTTTCCTAGTGGAGGTGACAAAAGTAGGTTCATTTCCCTTATTTAGAATATCTAAGTTTGAGTGCATGAGAAAATCTAAAAGAGACTCACCTCTTTTGTTGATGTCTTTGCTACCCCATATGGTGTGATGGGAGTTGGCATCACAACCAAGTAGTAGCTGTCTTCCTCTTGCGTTGCAGTAGCTAACAAGTTTTTTAACCTCTTCAGGTGGTGCGGAGGTAGTATCACCCGGGTAGTAGGCTGAGGCTATTACAATGTTTTGTAAGCCTCTTGCCGTGGGGATCTCAGCTAGTACCGCAACGAGATCATTTGTGATGAATTCTGGAATGGGAAGAAAGTTAGTTCTTTTATGGATAAGAAGCGCAGCTCGTGGTTGGAGTTGCGTGTTGTCGTATATTAACTTACACGATTGTGTTGGAAGGCCTTTTATTTGGCCTCTTACCACCCATGGTTCCTGGACTAGTAAGCAGTCCAGATCCTGCTTGATAAATTCCCTGCTTGCCGCAGCTGAGGCAGCTTTGGCGTGCATGAGATTTATCTGCAGGAATTTTAGGGTGGTGTGATTCATTTTGATTTTGGGGTTGAGGTTAAGCTCGCTGGTGCTTTTAATAGCCTCTGCCGAGCTTTACCTTTGGGCCGGGGGTCCCGTTTTTGAGCCATGAATTTGGCTATGCTGCTTTTTGCAGCTGGTGTTGCATCACCGCTTTTTGGTGATGGTTTGGCAACGGTAGTTGAGCAGGGAGGGGGGGGAGTTGTTGTTGCATTGCCAGAGGTACCTTTTGGTGAGGAGGGCCTCACGGCTGACTCCTTTGGTAAGGTAGTTGTGGCAATAACAACTGAGGGGGGAGGACCTAGGGTTATTGGAGCTGTCAGCCTGTTTTGTAGATCTGACGTTGGTGAAGGCTGTGGAGCACTATTACCTGTCGTCAGAGTCGTACAGGCTGTCTTGACAGGGGAGTTAGGTGGGGGTTTGGGGGCGCCAGTTCTGTGAGTCACTTTAGGATGACGGAGTTGAACATCGCCAAACCTAAAGTCTATGACTTCTTTTTTGGTTTTCAGTAGAGCCGCGGATTTGTGGTCTACTGAAAAGGTAAGAATGGAGGCTGCACCTTTGGCCTCTCTTCTTATGATTCTCCATTCAGGAACGGGGAGACCCTCATTCTGGACCTTGATTGCCGTGAGAATCTGCTCGTTCGTGCAGGTGGGGCCAACGGGGAAATGACCCACCAGAATTTGGTTTTTGGGAATTTCTTCCTCTTCAACCGCCTTCAGTGAGGCATTCTCCCAAGGCTTTATTTTTGGTATTTCACCTTTTAGCCAATCAGCCGTGACCCTATTTTTGCAGTTGAAGACAAGTCATCCTGGTCTGAAATTGGTGCCAAAGAATTTGGGGCTGATATCCCCTGTCTTTTGGCTGCAAATCAGACCAAAGATGGTGTCTTGCACTACTGTCATTTGGTCAGTGTTAAGTAGCGTTTCCGGGAAGTCTGAGGCAAGGATACCTATTTTGTAACTCTCCAGCGCTTGCTTAAAATTTTGTTGCTCTATTTTTTGTTGATTTGGAGGCGGATTTGATGCGGAAGGCACATCAACAGACCTCTGCTTGTGAGCAATGTTGGGTTTTGATATTTTGGCACGATTTGTGTCCCTAGGGAAGGATTCAGAGCGATTCCTTTTTTCTCCCTTTGGAACAGCCGTTCTGGCTCTTTCCCTGGCTTCTGCTTCGTTAAAGCCGCTAGCAAGAAGGAATTTAAAGCGTTTGCGAGCAGCTCCACTAAGCTTGACGCGCGCTTTTTGTGTTGTTTTGATCGTTTGATCAGTGTGTGTTGAAGGGGCAGCCTCGTCAAGAAGTTTCGCCTCCTCCAAAGAACCAATAGGTGGAAGGTCGTCAAGACCTGTCTCCATTGGAGTGGATGCACTTAGAGCAGCATCACTCTCTTTAAAGTTTATATTTTGATTTTCAATTTTGTACCCACGAGTAATAGGGAAAGGAGGTCACCATTGGCAGAGCCCTATGCCAACGTAAAGGACTTATAATAAAAACTGGATTTGCCTAGGTATCCAGAGTTCGCAACTAGCGACTAAGATCTCCTTAGCCATTCAGCCCTCGGCGTCGCTGTTCAACCACTGGCTTGAGGATTGTTTATCGACCTTTACTGGTCTAGATCCGTTATGTTCAGTTATTGCGTAAGCAAGTTGCAGTGGCACCTCGAGCAGGATGTTATTTGCTAACGCATAACGGTCTTGAAGAGGGAGAGGCTAGAGTTTCATGGAATACCAGACTTTTATTGCGCTTCACCTATTCCTGGGTCTAATGACCCTGACCACCCTTATATAATAGAACTGCTGCCATATTTGAAGCTGAGCATCAAAATCCAACCAATAGGCCAGGGCTTCACCAGATAGCAACATTAAAACTGTCTCAACCAGACGTTATAAATAAACGAAGTCCGAACCGAAACAAGAGGAAACCAAGAAAGCCTACAACAGCCAATCGATTTACCCGTTCGTGGGCACGATATAATAAACGCTGCGTACAAAATTCGCATACCGAAACGGTTGAAATGGATTCATCAGCAAACCAAGTAGGACCAGAACAAAGCATACCAAGATATCCTAGAACCGAACCCTGCAGTGAAAGTAGGGTATTTATACCGATAAAAGTTGAGCAAAAGAGTTTCAACGCGTTAGTGGATACCGGCTCTACGAATTCGTTTGTCGGTCCAGTACTAAGAGATGAGCTTAAAGCTCTGAAAGTTCCTGCGCGGTACCAGGAACCTGAAATTCATTTACCCTACGGAAGTCGCAACACTACCAGAGAGCACTGTTTGGCCACTTTTAGTCTTGAAAGATGTTTGGTTCCGGAAGACGTCACATTTTTAGAAGAATTAAGCAATGATGCAATCCTTGGAATGGACATCTTAGACCAAATTTTTTTTCTATGTGTCTTGCAGGTCAACCACTTGTAAAGAGAAGATCGCAACGTCCCGGACCTGAGCCTCCACCCTTCCGGGATTAAGGTTGTAGCTTTTCAGCTACACTTCCCTCATTCATCCGTAGGTTGCCAGTCAAGACGAGAAGGTTCTCGTCTCCGTAAGAAAGGAGGGAGTATAATGAATGACCCATTACATTATCGCCCCTACACCCCAAATTCAACAGCAAAATAAACCACTAACAACACCGATGCCAGTTTATATTTTGCATGTACCAACACAGGCAATGATAATGCTGACGATAACCCATAACAACAACATCACCAGCAGCTTTTACCGATGACTCCACCTGGAGCTCGATTTCGTTGACTGGTACAGCTCACATCCACTTTACACCAAATAGTGTATAAGGTAACCAGTGAAATACACGAAAATCAGTTCTGGTCCCGGCAAGTGGACAAATTAGGAACTCATCATCCTAGTACTCGAGCAAGAGTAGATTTCCGGTACCGGCAGCGCAGAAGCAGAGTCCAGAAACCAAGACTGGGTAAGTAAATAGTGTCCAACGCTAACTCGTTGTGAATCTAGTGTCCAAAGCTACCTCGTTGTGAATTTAGTGTCCAACTCTACCTCGTTGTGAATTTAGTGTCCAACGCTACCTCGTTGTGAATTTGGTGTCCAACGCTACCTCGTTGTGAATTTAGTGTCCAACGCTACCTCGTTGTGAATTCAGTGTCCAACGCTACCTCGTTGTGAATTTAGTGTCCAACGCTACCTCGTTGTGAATTTAGTGTCCAACGCTACCTCGTTGTGAATTTAGTGTCCAACGCTACCTCTCGTTGTGAATTTAGTGTCCAACGCTACCTCGTTGTGAATCTAGTGTCCAACGCTTCCTCGTTGTGAATTTAGTGTCCAACGCTACCTCGTTGTGAATTTAGTGTCCAAAGCTGTCTCGTTGTGAATTTAGTGTCCAACGCTACCTCGTTGTGAATTTAGTGTCCAACGCTACCTCGTTGTGAATTAAGTGTCCAACGCTACCTCGTTGTGAATTTAGTGTCCAACGCTACCTCGTTGTGAATTTAGTGGCTCCTGCTACCTCAGAGCAACCATTAACCCCTCTTTCTAGTATCCTTACAGACTATACTTTATCAAGGGAGAGATAAGAAATACCCAGCGTTAATCCAAACCCGACGCCCCCAAGAATTGGAAGCCCGTAACCCAGGACTTTGAACCTTAATCCAAGCCCAAGAACTGGAAGCCCAGGACAGGACATCTTAATCCGAGTGTCCCGAAGACCAATTCACACACAATCCAGGACAGGATACCTTCACCCGATTGGCCACGAAGATCCATACAAGCACCTGGTCGTGAACCCCAGACTAGACCACATCCCAGCCGAACCCCAAGTGAAGCTTCACCCGAGGAGGCGAAAAATCTACCAATATCAATAGAGTCACAGATATAGAAACTTGAACTCAAATTATAAGCATTGTATGAACTGTAAAAATCAAAACTATTTATAATATCGGAAATAAACTAGCTTCAATAATCTAAAGTTTTGCTGCTTCTTTAGAAGACTCTGGATCCGCTGAGCATACCTCAGCCTTTGACAAAAAGCGTCCTCACAAATGGCGTTTGTGTCAATACACGAAAAAAATCAAATACTTAGAGCTACTAGCATATTTCGGCAGAATGAACAAAGAAACCTTTGTCTGCATGATGTCGGCATTGACAGTAACCAACTAATTTACATAAATGAAAGCCTAACACAACATAATCGATCTTTACTGCAACAAGCTGTTCGTTTGAAACGACGCGACGTAGGCTCATTTACTCTGTCAGCACAAGGCAAGGTTCTGTTTTTATCAAAGTGCATGGGAGTGATCGAAGCAATATTAAAATTGAAAATGAAATTACACTCAGAGAGATTGCAGAAACAAACCAAATGGAACAACAAAGAGAGCAGCACCAGTAGCAGTTAGTAGATAGGATAACTTTAAAGCTTCTTTTAGTAATTATATCTCTTTTATTTACATTCCTTTTTTTTAATTATTTTTATTTTTTTCTTTATATTTCTTCTAATTGTATTTTAGTTTCACAATCTCTCTATTTCAGTATCTTTCTTAACTTCTTCTTCACTTACTTCATACTATTATTAAATATGCATTACTCATTTCTCAGCAAGATCTCCTAATTTTGATTATTAAAGTTCATAATCTGATATTTTATGCTCGCTTGTGTTGTTGTTTATCGCACAAGTTATCATCAAAATGAATTCAAATATCCAGAGGGGTCATTCCAATGTTATACTTAAGACACTGTCGAATGTTGTTTTCAGTCAAACAAGTGGAATAAATGTTTGCCACGTTATCGCACAAAGCCTTAGATATAAAATTGATTATATGCGATTACTTTTCGAAGATAGTCCGGTTGATATTATATGTGTTTCCGAAACATGGCTCAAGCCTGAGATGTGTAGTGAAATGTTCAAATTAACCCTAGTTTACAAACCGGCAAAAGTCGTGTCCACCCGAACTGGGGTCCAAATGGACCCCACGATTTTTTCTTCGAAATTTTTTTGATTTCTGACTTATATTGTTCAGTTATAGTTCTTCTGGCTATTGTATGAATTGTTTCTAAGTATTATATATAGTAGGGATAAAGAAATTTAAGCAGAGATGTCATTATGCAGGTATGTAGGAGGTCAGCAATAAAATTTTTCAATTTCAAAAACGATGAAAATTGCCTAATTTCGCAAATCTGAGATACCCGCTTATCCTTTTCAATATGTCTTTTTTACGTAATTATTGATTGCAAAATTCATCCACATCAATTGTTCCTGGCAGGTATGCCTATCTAAAAAAAAATAGTCATTAGTTCAGTTTGGTCAGGTCATCAAATAATTTTATGACCTGAAAAAGATTGAATTTCCCCAATACATGCCAATCAAGCTTGCCATATATGGCTAGAAGTTTAGGTGGCTTAGTGAAAGCTCAAAGGGCTATCCACTGAAGTTTTCTATCTACACTGGTAGCTTTGACCCAAGTACAGGACTTGGTCGTGGATATGATGTGCTGATGTCGTTGATGCCATCATATTTCAATTCTGGACGCAACCTCACTATTGATAATTTCTTTACGTCGGTGGATTTGGCATTGAAGTTGCTGGATAAGAAGATCACTATTCTTGGCACGATTCGGAAAAACAAAAGAGATTTGCCTCAACCTTTTGTAGCGAAGGAGGTTCTTGATGACCAGAATGAGCATGTAAAGGTCAATAACAAAAAGCAGTATCGTCAAGTCCACTCATCCATTTTTGGATTTTCTGGAAAAATGGCGTTGACGAGTTATGTTCCGAAGCCAAACAAACAAGTGGTATTGCTATCAACACAACATAACTGTGAGAAAGCCACTTCCCGTCATCAAAGTAAGCCTGCAATGATACTGGATTATAACAGCACCAAAGGTGGAGTCGATGTATTCGACCAAATGGTCTCAGTTTATTCATGTACACGCAAAACAAATCGCTGGCCGATGGTTGTATTCTACAACTTACTGGACGTAGCAGCCCTAGCAACTGTTATCATTTTTACAGAAGTGATAAGCTCATCGAACTATCGGAGGAACTGGTTGAGTTAGAATTGAATAACCGTTCCCAACCTGCAACACAATCTGGCATTGGAAAATCTGCATTGGATGCTCTCTGTATTTTGGGGAGAGTTCAGGAAAAACAACCAACAGTCCCTGAAAGGTTTTCTTGTAAAAGAAGCAGATGTCACCTTTGCCCAAGAGCAGATGACAAGAAAACCAGAACCACCTGCGATGGATGTGGCAGATGTTGTTGCCCTTGCCACACTAGAACCTTATGTGTTAAATGTCTCCCGAAACTGCCCACAACTTCAAGTTAAATTCTTTTCTAAACATAAACTAGGCTGCTTTTAAAAAAAAATAATTATTTATTAGAAAAAATATGATTTTTCATAGAATTTCAGTACTGGGGTCGAAATGGACCCCAGTTCGGGTGGACGGGTTCTTTTCACAAAAAAATCGCAGAAAAATCTGTAAACATCTGATAATCGTTTCAACTTAAGAAATGAATAAAAAATTGAATTTTGTTCACTGAGTAAAAATCCCATTTAAAAAAAATGAAAAACAAAAAAGTTATGAGTGTTCAAACATGCTCTGGGGTCCAAATGGACCCCAGTTTGTAAACTAGGGTTAAGAAACTTTAATTTAGTTTGTGATGATAGAATTAAAAAAAGTGGGGGAGGTGTTGCTTTGTACATTAGGAACACTTTAAAATTTAAAACTGTTAGAAAATCAACTGCAACTGAGGAAATAGAATATCCATTTGTTGAGATATTGCACAATTTAGGGAAATTCCTTGTTGGATGTATATATATGGCTCCACATGTAGCCAGTCATTTGATAAGGAACATAATCGAGCAAATAAATCCGTTTTACACCGATATTGTGTTTTGCGGTGATTTAAATCTAAACATTTTAGGTAATAATAATAAGAGTTTCTTTCAACCATTGAATCACTCAATTTTGTACTACCCAACTATATACATCCGACTCATTTTATGCCAAATAAAACTACTTCTCTTCTTGACCTGTTTTTAGTATCTCATTCCAGTTTAATCAATCACTATGACCAACTTTTGGCACCTACTTTTTCACATCATGACTTGATTGCCATAACGCTTGATTGCAACCGAAAAATGTCAAAAAGGAAAAGGTAACTTTCAATGATTTTTCAAATATTATCTTGCCTAACTTGTTCAATGAATTTGCCACTATTGACTGGTTACCACTTTACACTACAAGTAATACATCGAATCAAGTAGATTACTTTAGCTCTGAAATTTTATCTCTTTTCAATAAACATGTTCCTAAAAAAACAATTAAGATACAAAAAACTAAGCAGGCGTGGTTTACAAATGAAGTACTTGATCTAATCAAAACTAAAAATCTACTTTACTCCGGATGGAGAAGATATAAATGCTCAAGCATATACATATAATGAGTCCAAAAGAACCCGCAACATGCTAACTGCTTTAATACAATCTAATAAAAAGAGCTTTTATCGAAGTAAATTTCAAAATGTTAATTTAAGCAGTCAGTTTTGGAAAAATATACGCCAGATTGGTATTAACGTAAAAGTCAATGATTTATCCCATAATGTCAACCTTGATGATTTGAATGCAAAATTTATACAGCCTGTTACGCAAATATGTTCATCTGATTTACATTACATACCAGTTCGCTGCTGCGAAAATTTTTCGTTGCTACGTACTGATGAAGTTTCAGTTGGTGAAGTAATCTTACAAATCAAATCAAAAGCTATTGGATCTGATCAAATACATCCTGATTTCGTAAAAATCCTTCTACCCTTTATTTTACCGCATATTACACACATTTTTAATACAATCTTAACAACCTCTTCTTATCCTAAGAGCTGGAAAATTGCGAAAATTCTGCCAATACCGAAGGGCAATAATAATGAGTTCCCCCCGATAGCTATTCTACTTTTCGTTAGCAAAGTCTTTGAAATTGTTGTAAGCGATCAAATTAAAAAACATCTAAGTGACAAGAAACTAATAACAGCAATGCAGTCAGGTTTTCGCCCAAAATATAACTGCACCACAGCCTTACTTAAGGTGTGCGATGATGTGCGTGAGGGGTTGGATGAACACATGATGGGTTGTATTGTGTTCTTAGATTTTTCTAAAGCGTTTGATAGTGTGGACAACAGCCTTTTGGTACATAAGCTTAAAATGCAGTTCGGTTTTGATTCCAGTGCATGTAAACTAATTAAATCATATCTTACCAATAGATTTCAATATGTGACCAACCAAAGTGATTGTTCCTCACTCCTCCCTCTCCACTCTGGCGTTCCTCAATGGTCAATTTTAGGGCCACTTTTGTTTACATGTTTCATTAATGATATTTCAGACTGTTGCTCAAAATGTAAACACCATATCGATGCAGATGACTTACAGCTATATTTGATGTTTCCAAAGTCTGAAAGTAATATTTCCATTGCAGCAATAAATAACGAACTAGGTAGAATGTATTCCTGGTCCAAAGCCAACAGGCTTCAGCTGAATCCAACTAAAACTAAGTGCATGATTATCAACAGATCATCTGATAATTTTGATTGTCCTGAAATACTTTTGGACAATTCACCCATAGAGCGTGTTCAACATATTAAAAACTTAGGAATTCATTTCAGTCAAGACTTCACTTGGAATTTTCACATCAATATGACTGTCGCAAAAATTTATGGTGTACTCCGGGGTCTCAGTCCTACTAATAAAATATATTCCCACGGACGTCAAACTTAGGTTAGTCAAGACATTTATTCTACCTAGTATCCTGTATGGGTGTGAAATTTTTTTTCATTTCATTTTTTCATTTCATTTTTTCAAATATGGATTCTGAATCTAAGCGTAAGTTAAATGTTGCATACAATTCCTGTAGTAGATATATTTTTGATTTTAACAGACACCAACACATCTCAAGCTTCAGCAAGCAAATTTCGGGTTGTTCCCTTACTGCACTTTTAAAGTATAGAACAGTTCTATTTTTGTATAAAATAATGAATACTGAAACGCCTGAATATGTATACACTAAAATTAAAAGAACAAGGTACGTAAGAGCTCTACAATTAATCCCTCCACGTCACAAATACTTGATAACATCACGGCAATTTTTCGTACATGCTGCCCATCTTTGGAATGGATTACCCTTAGAAATTAAGCGATCATATAACACCAAAGTATTTATGAAAAACCTTTTTAAACATTTTGCTGAGGAATTTGAATGAAGCATAAGGTCTATTCATACTTCCCACACTTCTTCTTTTCATTTCTTTATCTTTCTTCTATGATACTCTTCTTTCTTTGTTATAAGGAGTTAAACTACTTTTATAATTATACATAATACGAATCTAAAACAGCATGTACAATTTATCATAAGATTTATCTTTTTTGTACAATGAATTAAATGTTAATAAACTAAACTAAACTAAACTAAACTAATGCTTCTTTAAGGGGTTATACCAGTGTAACCCATGAAAAATAAGGCGATTTTTGGGAATTATTTTCAAAGAAAGTGCTGGAAAGAATGTTTTGAAATTTTTTGGTATAATAAGGTATTATTTCAGCCATAATTCGTAATTTTTTTTTATAAAAATATTGAAAAATAACGAAGTAATCTGCTGTCTTCGAAGGTGCCAAGAAAACTACCTCAAATTCTGACATGTTTGCTGCAAAACGAGTAGCTGAAACAAAAAAGTTCAAAAAGGGTATTATAGTTGAAAGAATTTCCTCTACAATGAGAATGACCTATGATTTTATAAAAAATATCAAAAACTAAAAAAATAGCGTAGTTCTTTTCTTTTCTTTTTTTGGGTTAAAAAATTGTTAAATTTTTAATCCATCAAAAAGATTGTAAGGTATTTTTTTTTTTTTGCATATCAGAGACTAAGTCGCACGAAGCTTAGAGCAAGCTCATTTGTACGTACTTTTCTACGCTCTTCATCAAAAATGCAATTGTTAGAGGTTAGAAAACATAGAAACAGCATAGAAAATATATATATGAGAAAAAAATACAAATAGTGACATAAAATATAGAACACCTAACATGAAATACAATAATAATTAAACAAAACTACTAGAAATAAAATAATGTATGAACTACAAATATTTTGATGGACTAGAAAACATTGAACAAAAATCATGCGTGGGGAGCACTGGTTTTAAATTTTTCTTTTAAACTATATTTCAAAGCGAAACGTATAAGTTTGTGTTGTACCTACTCCCTCAATACGATGATTATGAATTTCATAAAGGGGAGACCAAACTTGTGAGGCGTACTCGAGATGAGGGCGAACATAGCATTTATACCAAATTGTTGCACTATTTTTTTTTTCTTATTCTTCCCTTCCAAGGGGGTTGTAAATTTTCAACAATATTTACTAATGTAGTAGGTATAAGCTAGATTTAGGATGGTTTTGATAACTAAAAGACCGCGGACGAAACAATTAAATTTTTATGAAAAATTTGCACGACGTGCACCGGTTAGGTATAAGTAGCGAATGATAAAGTAATGGCTGAATGAACAATGAAGGGTTAAGGGGAAAAAAATGCAACACACAGCATGTAAAGATGCTGTCAGCCACGGCTACTCAGCTGGGTGTGTTCGATGATGATATGCGAAGTTTTATTAAGGCAGGTTAGATTAATTGATAAAGGGTTTTGATATGAAATAATAGGCAAGTATGTAATTAATAAAGTTCAGTGTTGTTAGATAAATAAGGGTGGGCGCCAGAAAATCTTTTTTTGAAAAAGGAATTTTCAAACCTTTTGCTGAAAAGGGAGAAAGTGGAAATACGACCAAATAGGAAAACGACAAATGGAAATCTGAGTACACGATTGTTTTAAATAGGAAATGCAATGATTTATTATGTTGGGAAAACCACAAGTAGATAACTTGAATGAAAAACCCAAATCTTTTCAAACAAGTAAATATTATAAAATGGATGTTAAAAAAAAGTAAATAGATGACGTTATACAATGTATAAAGTTAAATTATATAAAAGGGGTCTGGAGGACCGCTATTTGACTTTACAAGGGCGAAGTCGAAAATTGGACCGTTAAAAGAAACTTCCCGAAAATTCTCAAGACGAGAAAAGTTAAAAGGGTTCTAAGCCAGATGTTTTTCTGGGCAGAGGCCACACGTTATCAATTTTTCTCAATTCACAAGTTGTAAAAAAAACTACGACACTCAAAAAAAATACACTCTACTTGTCTTTTTTTTTGTACAAGATGTCCGCCGGCTATTCTCCTCTATATATATATCCCTCACAAATTACGTCCTGCTGACGTCTTTTTTCTGCTCTGTTTTAATCCTTGAATCCTGCTGCTTCCTCGACTAATTATTATAATTGTTTTTTATCTTTTCCACAATTTGCTTTTTCTCCGCACAAAACTAAAACTTGATTTTTGCTTAAAACTCTCAAAATTTCTCTGCTTTCCAAAAACTACTTTTCAGCTTGCTAACTAACCAAGAAGTTATTCATAAATGGTGTTACATAAGGATCATCAAATTCTTTTTACCACCTCTTTATGAAACCTAGCATAGAATTTGCTTTCCTTACAATTGAGTTTATGTGCTCACTAAATTCATGGTTAATATTGAAGTAAACACCTAGGTCACGAAAACTTGAGACATTGCATAAAGAATAACCTGACATTAAGTACATAGCTTTACTAGCTTCTCGTTTTTTCGAGAAAGTCATAGTTTGGCACTTCGAGGGGTTGAGACTAAGACCATTCTTCTAACACCATGATCCAAAGCTATCGATATCTGTTTGAAGAAGTACGCGATCAATAGTATTTTGAATGGATTTAAAAATTTTCCTATCATCTGCGAAAATCTGAATTTCACTATACGAAACGCATGAAACAACGTCATTGATTGCGACAGTGAAAAGCATAGGACCAAGGTGACTACCTTGTACACCCGACAGAGCGTTGAAAGGACTCAAAAAGCTGTTACAAAATTTTACTTGGTACGTTCTATTTTCGAGATAAGAGCAAATTCATGCTATAAATATTATAGGAAATCCAAAAGCCTTGAGCTTATAGAATATAACATCATGAGAGAGTTGATCAAATGCTTTGGAAAAATCAGTGTAAATACAGTCGAACTCATACCCATTTTCAAGGGCATTGGAAGATTGGAACATATGTGAAGAAAAGAAAGAAGGTTTGTTACCGTTGATCTTTTTTGCATAAAGCCATGCTGCTGTCTGCAAATAATATTTTTCGTAAAGAATGAGAGGCTGTCACAAACAACTTGTTCAAAGAGTTTGGGGATGCAAGATAGCTTGGAAATAGGCCTGTAGTTTTTTATTTCTATCTTATTACCCTTTTTAAAAACCGGAGTGATAAAGGACTTTTTCCAAAGGCTTGGGAAAACGCCTGTTCTTATTGAAAGCTGAAATAGCTATTGAAGTGGGAACATTATTACGGAACGGCATTTCTTTAACAGAATTGGCGAGATTCAATCCGGACCGGACGAAAAGTCATCTTACAGAAATGATAAATATTTTAAAATTTTGTCACTAAGGACAGGGATACTATTAAAATTTACTTGAGAGCAGTTACGCAAATACGTAAAGTAGTTTTCATCGATTACTAGCTTCGAAAATGATTAGCGAAGGCATTACAAATATCGTTAGTATTCTCTAAACGAGTATTACCAGAAATAAAGTTCAATGGGTACCCATCAGATCTTTTCTTTGGATTGAAAAATCCACAAAAACTTTTCGGTTCATCCCTTAAAGAGAAAGACATCTGTCTTAGGTAGTTGGAGTAAAGAGTTTTGGAGAGCGTGTTAAAGTTTAAAAAAAAACTAATATAAACACTGTAGTTAGTTGTAGAATGAGTTTTAATGTAGGCTTCCCAGGCTTTATTCCTCTTATTTCGCAGAATCTTTAGTTCTTTGGTATACCAAGGCTGATTAAAGCAGGAATTTTTAAGGATTTTTCGGGGAATAATTTTGTTCATACAATTTTCTACAGCAGTACTAACTGCGTCAGATGAAAAAATTAATCGAGCATGCAATTCATAAAGTCTCTGATACAACTTATTGTAAGTCTGAGGAAATAATATTGTCAAGTAAACGAAGATCTTGTTGAGACGAAGTCAGTGATGCTACTTGATAGGATCCGTCTTTAGAAGGGACCCAATTCATTTCTGGAAAATTAAAATCGCCCAACAATAAAATATAGCTTTTCAGACAAGACAATTCCATTACATAATCTAAAACTAAAGAGAGCTCAGTATAAGCTGAGACAGGACTCTTTGGAGGAATATAGAGTCTATATTATAGACGTTTACGACATAGATACGAAGCCGTCTAACATTTTGGTAAAAGAGGGTAATTGTATTTAGTTTTTTGTCTCAGGTATCCGTTCAGTTCTTACTGGTTTTTTCCTGCGTAATTTAAGCTCTTTAATGAGTGTACCATCAGGCCAAGAATTACTATTCAAAATAGAATTAGAGGCGGAAGGAGTAACAACTAACTTAAATGAAGAAACAAAGCTATTGTTCTTACTGATTTTATTACATTTGATTGACGTAACAGAGGGGATACTCTTTTTGTGAACCAGATGCAGCAAAACATCATCCGTAGTGATTTCTGGTCTAAGTCGTGAGATAAAAAGAGATCTAGGTTTGGGAACAGCTTCCATAAGGACATTTATTCCCAGACAAACTGGATCAAATACAGGCTGCGTGTCCATAGAGTCCGAGTTTTCGATCGAGATGCGGTGGACTGAATTTCATCTTGGGTAACTGTAGAGACAGGATTTTTAGCCACTGACGCAGTGGACTCAAGACCTTGACCTTTGTTCATATTGCTCCTCAGTGTTTTACGCTTAGGAGGAGGACTAGAGTTTTGATTAAGTACTAAGCTATCACGGTTTCTTTTTGAGCTTCTGGATGAAGCTAAGGCCGAGCTGGTAGCAGAAGTCTTTTGTTGTTGAAGGTCTGCTAATATTTGGGTCTTGTCAATGATGATAGGCTCCAAATCAAAAGTAGAAGTTGAAATATCCACAATGCAATGTGGAGAAGAAAACGAAGTAAAGTTGGAAACACTATCTTTGAAAATCTTTAGAAGTTCCTCTAATCCTTTCGATAGTTTTAAAATGTCCAATTTAAAAGTGGACATTTTAATTGCCAGTAGGTAAATTGATATCTTTTTACAATCGGAACAATACCAACATGCAATCGTAGACGCACTTATTTTGTCTAAAAATGCATTGTTTGATCCGATACATTTGGAATGGAATACATTCCCGCAAGGCCCATAACATTCAAAGAGAGGGGCACTATTATAGTTTTCATATCCCCTTTTTTATCCGATTCGATTAAAAGGGAGTATCAAATAATTATAAAATGATATCGCGTATAAAATTAAACTATGATGATTGAGAGTACCAGGGCGTACTAACTCACTTCTAATATTGGCGACAGGAAACCTTTTTAAAGTGGTGGTTTGCCTTAACCAAAAGCTGAAATATAAGCTAATATTTATAGGGCATCTGGGAAACTGTGGCCGAAACCTGGATTAAAACCCAGAATCTTTTCAATATAAAAGAAAAGGTACAGCGTTGTTTTCGAGGTTGGCAGAAGGCCAATTCTCGAAATAAAGAAAAGTTAAGAAAATTAAGCAAGTTAAGTAAAATAGAAAACAGATTGGTGTGCCGTTGAACACAAGATAGAATCACGAAGGAAAGTTTCCGAAATAAAAAAAAATAATGGTAGAAGTAAAGTAAAACGATCGCGAGTCCCGCAATCTCGGGAAAGAAAACGGTAGTTGATATTGTCTATGTTTGAAAAATATAAACTTAGAAAATTTCCGGAAGGAAGATATTCTAAAATAAAAACACACAAAATTCACTTTTTAACCACTTTGCTTTTTATTTCGATTTGTAACAAGAATTTAATCATATGACTTTATGTATAGTAGCAACATTAATTTTAGTTTAAGATTCTATGTTTTTGTTTACAATCTTTTTGACGTATATATTTGTGGACTGTATTTGATCTGTTTATTTTAATGTTTATTTATGTAGTTCTAATGTTTATTTACATAGTTCTCAGTACACTTCCGTACATTCTCCCGCCTCCGAAAGTTGTAAATTTACTTCTTGTATGGAGCACCCTATTTGAATTTGAACTTCTTTACCGACGGACGTCGTGTTCATCAACAGATGGCCTCTGACATTTACGATGTAATTGGTATAAATACCAATTACCAACTGATGGGTGGTGATCCTCTTCTTTCTCATTGTTAACATGGAAATAGACAGATGAGAAATTAGTACATTACATTACAATAAACATAAAAGGACAATACGAAGGAAGAGTACAACAGATACCAAAATAGAAACCCAAAAATTTTGCTTTTCGTTTTTACTCGTATACTGTATATGTTGTACCCATCGCATACGTAAGCTGTGTTTTCTCCCATTGACTCGTAGTGCCGTGTACGTTCGTTGCATTCTTCCGTTGCCTTTTCCTTATCTTGCGGTTTGAATAGTGAAAGTATAGTAAATCATCCTGTGTTACTGTTCGTTCTTCTTGTGTTCTTGTCTTCTCATAAGTAAATCGTTTTCGTGAGCAGAGCATGGTGCCGACATGCTTTGTGCATAATTTAATCGCGAATTTTTAATTGTGTGATAATGATGATTAAATTTATTTAATAAACTGATTGTTGTTCGTGTTAATGCAATCGTTGATTGTTGTTGTGGTGTGGATTAAGTCGAATTTCCCGCACTGTGAATTTTGGAAAATGTTATCGAACTCCGATGGATGGATGGATTGTGTTTACTATGTGTGCCTATAGTGCAGTCAATGAAGCATTTTAGGTCCGAATTTTTTTACTGTGAACCGATTTGCATGAAATTTTGGAATAAGGCTCATCTTACCCTTAACTTCAAAAGTGAAAATGATTTGAGCACCGCCACCACCCTGGGGGTGGTTGCCACCCCTTCTCGGGGGTGAATTTTTTTTTTCAAAATTACTTCGGATATCGATAAAAGGCCTAATTTTAAGCAAAAAATCAATTTTAAAGTTTTTCATTAAGACCAATACTTTTCGAGTTATTGGCAATTAAAAATTCGCAATTTTTTCACGTTTTTCATCTATTTATTGCAAATATCTCCAAAACTATACGTTTTATCGAACATTTTATAAAAAACAAAATTGTAGCAGGTAAAACAATGAACAATTTGGTTTTTTATAAAGTATTCTGAGAACAATAAAGCTAGATATATCTAAAAGATCAAAGCCATTTTTTATTTTGTCTGAAATTTAATCGTTGTGGTCAATGCCATTTAGCGGCGAGCAGATGCATTTTATGCATTCTAAAACAAGAGAATTTTTTGTAGTGCTTGAAATAAGCTTTAAAATGAGCACTATTAAAAGTCTTTTGCACGTAAAATAAGTGAGCTGTAGTGCAAATAAGGGGAGCATCCAATGTTTTTTTCTTTTAAATCAATGAGTTATTGGACCATAACTCCTTCAATTTTCATGCTATCACAACTTATAAAAAACCATTTTAAAGGTAATTAAGAGAGCTACAACAGCCTTTATTGCAATATATAGTAAAAAACCTTTTTCTAACTGGCTGAACACAATGCAGACGGAGCTGCAACTGGAACTGGAACAGCTGTCAAATTATTGAATACACACAAATTCAATAGCGCGAACACAATGCGACGGCATTGTGCATTTTATAAAGTGTTTACCACAATTTTAAATGAGCGGCTGACGAGTTGGATACAAAACAGAAAGTTACTCGGAGAATTTCAAGCAGGATTTAGGAGGGGTTATTCGACCACGGACAATATCTTCATCTTACAAAGCATTGCCAGCAACTTGATCGACCAAAAGAAGAAATTGTACGCTTTTTTCGTCGATTTCAAAGCAGCCTTCGATACAGTGGATCGTAGAGCATTATTCTACAAACTCTACAACGTTGGAATGACAGAAAAATTTGGAAAAGTGCTCGAAAGCATGTACAATGGAAATCAATCAGCTATTTGGAACGGATCAGAAACTTCGGAATGGTTCGAGACACAAATGGGAGTTAAGCAGGGATGCAGTCTTAGCCCAAGCCTCTTTAATTTAATTATAAATGACCTTGTAGACTTTTTGGTTTTCTCAAAAATTACAGGTTATTTTGGCATCTGGTTTTTTGTGTTTGATCAAAAATAAATAAGAGCATTGAAAAATACTAGAAAAATACTACTTAAACACGTAAAATTTTGAAAAGAAATGGTTAAAAGAAAAAAAATTATGTTTTTTTTTTTTCAAAATTTTGACTTTGAAAATTAATATTTCAAAAACTATTGATATGAACAACTTTTTTCTAGATTTTATTTAATGTATAGGTTTTTGGCTTTTCAAAATGCTATAGCACAACTCTGTAGGTATTACCGTTTTTTTTAAATAACATTTTTTCCCATTTTTAGTGATTTTTTTCTTAAATTGCCCCTCCCGCCTAAACGGGGGAAAATTTACCCCTCCCCTCCCATACGATGTTTTGGTCGTCTAAGTCCAACCTACACACCCTATCTTTTTGTTACACCTTATGCAAATCACCCTGTATATTGTTCTTGTTGGTGGCGTTGTCGCGCGAGTTACACTTTTCGTATTCGGTGTATTAATTAAAACAAGAACGACCGTTCACTTCAACTATTAAAAATCAACTCTCCTCTTTATTTGTTTCCAAAATGACTATACATAATTTGCTTAAACGCTAATCGCTTTAAAAATTATTAAATACTATTTTCCTTTTGCATGCGTTGTGGCAGTGCTTTGTTGAGTTGAAAGTTATAAAAAGTAAAGTTGATAACTTGATATGTGCATTGTCGCAACGTATTGTAATGTTGAAATGTTGTTTCAATCCAAATGTATTTTGTATTGTGTTGATATTACAATAAAGATGAATAAAATTATAATTTGGTGTATCTATTATTTGCAAAGTTGAATGTTGAATGGTTAAATATTAAAGATGAGTTGATTGAAGAAATTAGTTCTTTGAATCAATGATGTTGTTTAATTTTCAGGAACGTATAGATGATCTTGCATGTTAATTCGCAGGTACGAAATGTTTTCCCAGATCATGGTGACCTTTTTTTATTTTTTGAAGTGAAAACTTCTTTAGGCGCGTTTGGCACTTTTGCAATGGGGGTAAAGCAATGAATTCGCGACCGACACCATTTTTTGGATCATCGTATTTCGTATGTAAAGTCGTCATACCCCAGCGTCTCAGGTTCGATTCCCAGCCATGACTTCCATTTTTTTTTATTTATTTAAAATGAAAACACAAAAAAAAATTTGTGGCCACGGCTGGGACTCGAACCTGATACCCTGAGTTTAATAGCCAACGACTCTGCGATTGAGCCAAGATAACCTTAATTTTGATGTTGCTAAATGACTTAAAAGAATGTAATAGCAACATCACCTAGTAATAATTACTTACCGACTCGGAGAAATACAGGGAAGAAAGAAAGGAATTGAAGGACAGAGAAAAATTTATGCAACGCAGAAAAAATAAAAAGCACCAAATATTTTACTACCATTCCAATGAAGTGGATAAGTGAAGCTGGAAATTTCATCATGGCAGAGTAGGAGACGCACTGGTCGATGATTCGAACTTTACAACAAATTAAAAGAGATCAACAACTCATCGCGATGATTTATCGATGGAATTGAAATGGTTGCATGAAAACCATTACTCAAATATTAATTAATTTCGTTTCTAAACTTAATGCATTGTCCTTTTTTTCATTTTATTGTCAAAGTTTACGAGCGCAGTTACAAGATCTGTAGACACTATCGCTAAAAAATTTAATGTACCTATTGATTTTAACAGAATTTCACAAGGGTGACGAAGAAATATAGATATTATGATATTCCAGATTTCAATTTAATTGCAAGTTTCAGAAGGCACGATCGTCCAGCAGCAAGAGTAGCTATCTGTAAAAGGTTGCCTGATACAACTGCCATATTTTGCTCAAATCATATGGATTTGCATACGAGGTACACTAGTATGTTGAGTACTAATGTTTTTGATATCGGCGATTTGTGTGTTTGTCGTTGCCACTCTGGAAATGGACAGCAAGCTATAACAGTAGGCGTTTATAATTCACCGAATACGTCTTCAAGTGTAATACGACAGTTTTTATATAAATATTTATTTATTTAGTCTGAAGACGCTTCTGCATACCTTCAAGGTAAATTGGGGAGAGATTTGATGATTTGCATATGATTTTGAGTAGTGATTTTAACATCAACTTCGCCGATGTCACAAATATGCCACTTTTTAAATTTTTAAAAGAAGAATACTATTTTACAATGACGAATAACCGCAGCCTTAGTACAACGAAATGTAAAGCGACAATTGATGCAGTCTTTGCGATATATTTAAATAGATTCTAGACAAAATTGTTCGTTTCCTATTTAAGTTACTATAGACCTATTATTTCAGTATTAGAATACGATGATTGTAGAGATGATAATAGCCGCGTTTTATTGGGAATTTTCTATATTCAGTTATGTTCATTTAGAATAAAACGATTTTTTGGTTTATATTCATTTAGCACGTCACTTTCAATTTTCACTTTCAAAGTTGGTACCCTTTGCACTTGTTCTAAGGATAAGAACCATTAAAAATTTGCATTCAGAAGGATATAAATGCATACCTTTTATTTTCCATTTCTATTTTTCTCTATTTAATTCTCGATTCTCAATTTATTTGCCGCATTTCAACTTTTTACTTTCGATGTAAACAAAACAAATGTCACTTTAATTTTTTTTCGCAATGGCTGTGTTCAATTAGATTCATTTTGTGACTCAAGTTTTTGGTTGCCTTGGTTCTGATGTTCTTATGTGTTCTGTCTGATGTTCTTTTTTTCTGACCGATTGCGAAACTTTCCTTGTGTGTGCGTGTGTGTGTGTGTTAGTAACTGCGTGTCTATTTATGTCCCCACCAAGTCACCATCTGACTCTTCTATTAGCTATTAGGTGTGTTTCTTTACTGAAAATTCGCACGAAATGCACCGAAATTCGGCAGAAAGTCAGTCTAATCCCGTTCCAATTTTTCGTAGCAGTGCACAAAAAAGAGAGTGCTCTCGAGAGAATAAAAAAATTTCCCCACCATGCGAATTTCCGCCACCAAAATTTCTGTGGACAGAAATCGTGCACAGCCAAAACAAATACCACAACTGTCAAACAGACGTTTTTCCAAGCGTTGCGTTGCTGCGAATGTTTTGTTCAAGGCGTTTCTTTACTTTTAAGACAAATACGCTCTTTCAGAGAGTTTCTGAAAAAATTTTACAACCATTCCTTAAAAAAAAATTTCTGTGCACAAAAAGTAAAGAAACAGACTTATTCAATCTGTTGTCGAAAATCAGAAAATATGAACGAACACAACCCAAAGACTGCCAACCTCTGGGTGCCAAAAAAGAAATTTAACCAACCATCCCTGTTGTGCAGTTAGCTAACTGCGATATTTATGTTCATTTAGGCTATTGACATAAGGAGTTGTTGTTTTTCCATGAGCGATGTTTTACTGAAATGAACATAACTTCACGCCTAATAGAAGAGATGAAATTGTGAATGAAAACTCATAAGTTTCATTGATGTTCTTCTATATGTACATCTACATATATTATAAAAGATTTTCCTGTACATTAAAATATTTACTGAAAAATCATTTCTGTTTTCACTTCTGTCGGCACTCCCGGAGTGCTTCTTTTTTTTTTTTTTTTAAGAAATGATTCGTTACAGGAATTTTAAAATTGGGTTGATTGTAGATTTCAGATTTGCGGTGGACTTAAATTAAGACATATATGAATCCAGGTGTTTTATATATTGAGACAAATGATGTTATCTTCGGAGAAGGTAATGGTAATAACAGGTAGGTATACTGTTGTTGATTTTGGTGAATCCAGGGGCATTGTATAAAGGTTAAGGGTTTTGAATATCTTCGAGGAAGATGTAAACACCATCAGATAAGGTTGGTGTTGATTCGTTTGTTGAATCCAGGGGCGATGTATTTTAAAGTTTAATAAATAATTTAATATTTTTTTAGGCAAATCTTCGGAAATGAAATATGTTTCAATAGGTGTTGATTCGTTTGTTGAATCCAGGGGTGGTGTATTTCCAGGTTTTAGGTAATTCTTCGGGGAAGAGATATGATCAAGCAGATATTGATTCGTACTGAATCCAGGGGCAGTGTATTTATGGTTTTTGTTTGTAAATCTTCAGGAAAGATGTTTTAATTAAACGATAGCAGTATGTTCCTTGTGATCGTTGCAAGGAAGACGACAAATTTTTGCGATGGGACGTTTTAGGGTTCCATTCTGCGTTTTCACGGTGACGACGCGTACGAGACCGTCTGATCCTGCATGGGTTCCTTCAATTCGGCCGAGATTCTAGTAGGTAGGTGGGAGTCGCTCATCCTTGAGCAGAATTTAGTCTCCTAGTCTGGGCATCTCCTTGACTTGAGTACATTTTGGTCGATGTTGGAGGCGTGCAAGATATTCCGCACTCCATCTTTTCCAGAACCCTTCCGCCAGCGCTTGAACTCGTTTCCATCGGTCGAGATGTGTTACGTTGTTGTTAAGTTCGCCTTGTGGCATGGAATGCAGTGACTCGCCGACTAAAAAGTGCGCAGGGGTTAGCGCATCCAAATCATCGAAGCTATCGGACAGAGGGCATAAGGGCCTCGAATTCAAATACGATTCTATTTGTGTTAGAAGCGTTGCGAGCTCCTCAAACGTGAGCCTTTCAGTTCCGTCAACTCTTTTTAAGTGGTGTTTGACAGACTTCACACCTGCATCCCATAAACCACTAAAGTGTGGAGAAGCTGGAGGAATAAAATGCCAATGTGTACCGTGATTTGCAAGCTTTTCGGCTATCTCCTTCCAGTCATGCGTCGCTTCCTTAAGCATTTTTGCTAATTCGTTGTTAGCACCGACGAAGTTGGTTCCACAGTCGCTGTAAACCTGTTGACAGCTTCCTCTACTTGCAGTTGAAGCGATGAAATGCTGCCAAAAACGCTTGGGTTGTCAGATCTGACACGACTTCCAAGTGAATGGCTTTTGTTGCCAGACAGATGAACACTGCAAAGTATCCTTTCAGTATCCTAGCTCCGAGTGCTTTCCAGCTTTTGATCTAGATGGAACCAGCATAATCGACACCGGTATGGCTGAAAGGTCGAGACATCTGAACTCGAGCGGCAGGTAAATTTCCCATCAGTTGTTGCATTTCTGATGCCTTTTGCCGGTAGCAAGAAGTGCACCTGTGCAGTTGATACTTCACACTCCTTCTTATCTGCCCAATCCAGTACCGTTGGCGGATATAACTTATCATCTGCTGGATGCCGCCATGCAGAGTGTTTTTATGGGCATCTCTAACAACCAGACTTGTGAAGTGGTTGTTCTGCAGCAATGTGGAGTGTTGCGCTTCATAAGCGAGGAGAGAGTTCTCTAAGCGCCCTCCAACACCTAAGATCCCATTTGCATCGAGAAATGCGTTTAACGTACTAAGGAATTTGGGAATCTTGGATGTATCCGCTATTTGTTGTATCTCCGTCTTGAACATCTCGTTCTGCGCTATCTTGACGACGACAATGCGCGCTGCTTCCAGCTCACTTGGGGTAAGTGGACCCACATTAGCTCCTGATTTAGGACGACATTTAGCCACAAAACGAAGACAGGTAGCGACGACTCGAACGAGCTTGAGAAGACTCGAACAGTCATATATTGTTTGAAGTATACTGTCGCTATGGTTGACCCGAACGCTGAGAACCTTCACAGTACGCTGCTCCTCTTCCGTTTCATTATCAACAGGTTGATGTGGGGCATCGAAGACTCATTGATGACGTAGAAAATCTGGACCAGTCCACCATGGCTCCAGTGACTTCAGTTCCGACGGAAACACACCTCTGGACGCCAGATCGGCTGGGTTATGATGCGTTGAAATATGTCCCTAGCAAATCGATCCCCACTAACCGCTGGATCTCTGACACTCGGTTGGACACGAACGTGGTCCATCTAGCGGGAGTTGCCTTTATCCAGGCGAGCGCAATCGTTGAATCCGTCCAGGCATACGTTTTGACATCGGGGATGGCCAAAACTTCTTTGGTATACTGCATCAATTGCGCCAAAACTACAGCACCACAAAGCTCCAAACGGGGAAGAGTAATCGTCCGCTGATTTGGTGCTACTTTCGTCGTTGACAAAAGCAGGTTGACATGGATGTTGTCATCTAAGACTCGAACGTACACCGCTGCTCCGAAAGCCTTCATCGACGCATCACAGAAACCGTGCAACTCTATCGCGTTGTTGTTTTTACTCATCTGGGTCCACCGTGGAATTCGAAGCTGTTCGATCTGAGGAAGTTCTCGATGAAAAGCTTCCCAGTCTTTCCTCAACACTGGTGGAATCGGATCATCCCAATCGCACCCGATTTCCCAGAGTCTCTGCATCATAAGTTTTGCCGTGATGATGCATGGCGATATCCAGCCAAGTGGGTCGAACAGTTTGGCAATTGTCGACAACATATACCTTTTTGTTGTTGCTTCCTTGGATGGCTGCAGGTTCTGATACGAGAAATGATCATCAACTGGAAACCATTTGATGCCGAGCGTCTTGACATGCTCCGACGTATTGAACGGCAGTTCAAAATCCAACTCACGGTCTTGGACCGGAACATCATCCACGAGTTCCTTGACGTTGCTCGTCCATTTTCGTAGGTGGAAGCCTGCAGACGCCAAAAGTTGCCTTGCTTCGTCGCGTTTTAGGCGTGCCTCTTCGACGGAGTCCGCACCACTGATGAGGTCGTCAACGTACATGTCCTCACGGACAACCTTCGCCCCCTCCGTAAAATTTCAACTTTCGTCCTCAGCAACTCTCTTCAAAATCTTGATAGCAAGATATGGTGCACTGGCTGTCCCCACAAGAAGACGGTCGTTGAGGGATTTAACATCCGAAGCCTTTGCCGCTGCGTCAAACACTACTCTCAGCTTCGTAGTGGAGCTAGCTTCCTTAAACACCGCGTGATGCGGTAAGAAATAGTGGAATGGAGTCTGCAAAACTGCATCATTCGCATTTATCTCTTCCATATGGTGGAGTTCTTCATACTCCCGTATACATTTTGTGTACTCCGCACGAAGTTTTGGATCTGCTCTCTTTTGGAAGGCGCTCTGTCGACTCGATCCCATCGCAGAAACGCCGTCCTCTTTGAAAGGCAACTTTACCTCATATCGCCCATCAGGTAAGCGTTTTGTATATCGATTAAAATGGTCGTCACAAGCGATGTTTTCTTCTGTTTCCAGGTTATGAAACCTCGATCTCCCAAAACTTCTCCAGTTGAGAGTTCAGGTCTGCACGAAACTTCGAACTCGCTGGGGATCTTCTACAGCAACCTTGCCCAAAACTATCCATCCAAATTCAGTTTTTTGCGCTATGAGACCGATCAAGGATTTGCGCACAAACATCACTTCCCAGCAGTAAATCGATGGGTGCAGGTTCGTAGAGATGGGGATCTGCTAACGAAAGACCTTTGAGGTGGTGCCATTTGCCGTGTATCACTCGTTGGGCCGGGAGAAGGCCAGTCAGTGACTTAAAAACCAAAGCCTGGACGGCCGTCTCAAACGTCGAGTGGCGGGAAACAAAGCGCACTTCGACGGAGTGCTGTGTAGTGCCACTGCTGACCAACCCTAACCCAGATACTTCGGCAAAGGTGCGCCGCTTTTCTAGCTTCAACATTAGTGCGGCAGTTTCCGTGATGAACGACGTTTCGGAGCCTGTGTCGATCAACGCTCGTAAGAGGTGCAATCGCCCGTCTGCTGCTCGTGCCTTCACTACTGCCGTTGCTAGAAGCACCTGGTGATGACCATCACAATGCGACGCGTGGTAATTAAAAGTATGTCCATTTGATTGGAGCTGCTGCTCTTCTCCTGTTGGCCGGAACTCCGATGCGTTTCTGTTTAGAGGAGCCTGAAATCCTGTGGATGCCATGTTTCTCGCCTGCGAACTCATTGAAGGTTGTTGTTGTTGTCGCGGTTGTGACGTGCCATTTTGTGCATTGTAATGCAGTAACGAGTGGTGCCTTTGTTGGCAGATATAGCACGAACTCACACTCTGGCAGTCACGGAGAAAGTGCCCTTAGGACAAGCAGTTCTCACAAACCTTAAACCTGCGAACAGCATCTTTACGTCCCATGTTGTCCATGTTCAGGAAGCGCTGGCACTTTCGCAACGTGTGTTTGCCTTGGTTGCACAACTTACATGCGAGCTGCTCGCCGGAATTCGTCCTTAATGGCTCAACGAAACTCGTCCTCGCTGGTTTGTACGTCTGCTTGACGACTTGCTTGCTGTGGTACACCTTCGTATTGCTGGCTGGAAAACGTGGCCCTTTGTTGGCGGTTGGATCTTCTTTGCTCCTAGATGTTGCACCAAGCTCCTGCTGACCTACGACCTCAAGTGTCCGGAACCTCGTCTCCAAAAATTCGGTAAACTCTTTAAAACTCGGTAAGTCTTTCCGAATACCTAATTTTTCTTCCCACAGTTCTTGGCTCGTACTGGGAAGTTTCTGGAGCAAAAACCAAATGAGGACCGTATCCCATCCAGAGAGTGGTACATCCATGTTCTCCAGCGCAAGAACACATTCAGGCGTGGTGTACAACATATCACGAAGACCTGAAGCTGTTTCGCGACTCAAGGACGCCTGACCAAACAGATGCTGCATTTGAATTTGTACCAGAATGCGCTTTGTGGTCATATCTGTCCTTCAAAAGCTTTGTCGTAAGACGCTGCTTGCTGCTTGTTTTGCAAAAAACGTTCTGCATCACCCACCAAACAAGATTGCAAGAAATGCAGCTTGTCGATATCGTCTATCGACTTATTTTGATGCACCAGAACATAAAACTTGTCCTGGAAAGCTCTCCAGGTGGTGTACGAACCATCGAACTTAGGCAGATCTATCCTTGGAAGCCCAATGCCCGAATGCGACGCAGCAACAGCGCCAGTGGCAGTATCAGTGGGCGGAGCACCCGTATTTACTTGTGCTGCTTTCGCTGTATCGCACCTTTCCAAAGTATCCACCATAATCGACACCGGTATGGCTGAAAGGTCGCGACATCTGAACTCGAGCGGCAGGTAAATTTCCCATCAGTTGTTGCATTTCTGATGCCTTTTGCCGGTAGCAAGAAGTGCACCTGTGCAGTTGATACTTCACACTCCCACTCTACACTTCCGTACAGTAGGCCAACGAAGGCCTAGCGGATCTAAGTTTTGCCCCAAATAAGGCGACTCCAAATTCGTTCGAAAAACCCTTGAAAAAGAAGGATTAATCGATACCTAAGATTTAAGACAAAAAAGAATAGAAATACTTAGCTCTTCTAATATATCACTCCTCCTGCACTCCTTGAGAAAATACCCTGTCTGCACTCCTCAATTTTCCACCAATAAATTCCCAAATATCTCAAAAATATTCGCAATAATTTTTCGCACGCTTTCTTCTTTCCTTTCATTCTCACAGCCAAAAGTCAAGAGACCATCAAGATGGCGGGTTTTACTCCTCCATCCGGCATTGGCCATGCAGCTATCCTCGTCAGACTTTTAAGCGAGGTGTTGTTCGGTCTCACTTTTACTGCAGCATTCCGCCATTAGGCTAGGATGTGCAAGTGAGATGTCACGAATTAACTACCCGAGGTCCTTTGCGTTCAGGTGGTGTGATCACCAGTAGCCGAGTGGACGAGTTCAACCCCTTTCAGAAAGACTTACTCCGAAAAATTATTTAACTCGTGCAAATTCCCCAGCCTAAACCGGCCCAAACTAAAATACAGAGAAGATATTTTCCCGGAGAACGAAGAACAAAATATGCTAAGTTTGAAGCTATCCCTAGACCTCCGTCCAGATAGTTAGAAAAGAAAGAAAGTGAGGATAAAAACGGAAACACGTCTTGTGATTCTCCTTGATATTGACGATACTGAAATTAATTTTAATTGGGATTTAATAGAAAATTTAGGTTGATGTGAATATAGTTCAAACATTATTGGGCATGGGTCTCGATCTTCATGCCATTCATCCTTTATCGATTTTCTTTCGTAGGCCACCTGCCGTACGAACTTTTGTGGACCGACCGTCGGCGTCGCACAAGAAAAGTATCTTCAATGTCCAATGCTTTCGTTTCCATACCTCGGCATCAAATAACCTGAAAGTGGCTTTTCGAAAATTCTAGAAGAACAGGTCTCCGGCTGATGGACCAGGTTTCCACTGAATTCTTCTACTACTTTCGAGTAGCTCTGAGAAAAGTATGTTAGCGGGCGAAGAACGGCAGTTAGAACTTGTTGTGTTAAAATTTACCGCAACAATAACTCTTAAATTTTAATAATTGCTTACAATTTATATTAAAATTAAGATCACACGAATTTTTTTCTTTTTACATTTTTGTATTATGCTATTTGAAACATATACCATATTTCACTTCCGGGAATAAAGTTCAATCAGCGGGAAATTAACGATATTTGTAAAAAAAATCAATTAGTAAAAAAATGTTTTCTTTTTTCAAAATTTTGACTTTGAGGCTTGATATCTCAAAAGCTTTTCATTAAGTGAGCTCTAATTAAAATTTTTATTGAAGAACAAAGCATTAGCTTTCAAAAACACTAAAGTATGAGAAAAGAAGTAGCTTAGTTGATTTTTAATAGTTTTTTAAAAAATCTAGTAAATCTTTTTATAAAATCGCCCTTTGTGCGGTATCGCGGGATATGGATTCTATTTTTTTTTTTTTTTTAAAAGAAGATCTAAGCCTACGAGACACGCCGGAGACATGGCCGGAGCTCCCACCGAATCCCCTACCTGCAGATCAAACACAAACTCCGAAGTTGTTCATCATTTAAAGTTAATACAACTTCTTTTAGAGCCACAATCGAACGCTCTACACTATGATCCAATGCAATGTCACCTTAGCTGAATCATCTGTCACATGCAACGATTTTTTTTTTTTATTTATTCATTGATTCATTAAATAAGAACTAGATTTACATCATATCACATAATAAATAACTCTAACATTTATTGAATAAGATATAAATTTGGTTATGAAAATAATAAATCAGGTACATCCTTTAGTTACAAAACTAGTGGCGGATGTATCGAGTTCAGAGATTTATAAAGCAAACATAGAAAACTCATAGAGGGGAGAGTGCATGTATATTTAATTTATCAATCAGATACAATATAAATTTAAGTTATTATTCGAATTATATTATTTATTTCAATAAAATCGTTGCCAAACAACCATAATTTAACCTTCTTTAGGAAAACAAAAGGTCTACGAGTACATCGAAGCTCAAACGGTAAACGGTTGAATAATCTTGGCGCTACGCAAGTGTAAAAGTTCAGATATTTTTGATTGTTGTGCGATGGAATAGGTGCAAGAAATCTTTCTAGAGATAGATTCTTTCTGATAGCACATTTTTTCCACATTAAGAACTATGTATTTTGTAGGAAGGAAAAATTTTATTGTCCTTGGATCTAATAATATTGTATTGGTGTCTCGTCAACTTGGTTTCTAAAACAACTGAAGTGCCTCCGAACATGACATCTTTCACGTGAGCTGCTGTTCCTTACATAATGCATTTTGGTAATAAATCGCTCGCCTAGGGGAACGCACCACTAGTTTTGCAGTAGCTTGATGACCTTCAGCATTCAGCTCTTAAATTTAGTTTCGTTTAAAAACCTAATTGAGAAGTTGACATCTCATTTTGAATATTTTCCATCTTGATCCGCTTGCTTCGATCGCTAATTTCTTCGAATGATTTTTCTGGACGCCGGCCGCACAGTGGCCCGAATTGACTTTTTTGGTTGCAAAAATCATATCTCTTAAACGAATAAAGATATCGACTCAATTTTTTTTTTTACCTTATTAGAAATTTCCAGGGCTATAAAGTTTGAAAATTTGAAAAAAAAAAAAATTACAGGGTGTTTCAGAATCTGCTGTTGAAATAAAAAGTTTTAGTTAAGGTGGTTTACATAATTGGTATTTTGTGTTAAAAAGGTCAAAAGTCAGTTTATGAAGTAATTTGAGCATAATTTATGTAAAACAGTGAGGAAAAACGAAAACAGAAAAAATTAATTTTAAATGTGAAAAAAAATTTTTTCTCATAATTAATTTTTGAATTTTTGAATTTTTTTTTTTTTATAAAATACTACTTATAAGTATTTGTAAAGTATTTTATTGAAATATTATTAAGGATCCATTCCAGCAAAACAAAGAAATAACATTTTCCATGACTTTTTCTTGCGCTTAAAAAAATAAACTCAGAAAAAATGACTGACTTTTTCAATTCAAATCTCTCTAGCTCAGTGTTATGCAATTTTATGCAGCTGAGTTTTTGGTTGTAAGTAAAGAGATATATAAGGATTCATTTACCGTCCATTTCGGTTTGAATCCTTTTAAATCTTATTTTTTGACTCAAAGTAAAGTTGGAAAAGTGCGGAAAAAGTGGTGTTTAGAAAATAATTAAATTTAGTATTTCAAAAAATTTATAACTTTTTTTTTTTTTCTGATCATAGCAATAAACACATATATCAAAAAAAAAAAAAAACAAAACAAGGTTTAACTAACCCTCTTTTCCTAGTTTTTACTCTCAAAGTTAAAAATTTTTTTTTTTTTATGTTTTTTCTCACCTTAAATATTTGTCAACTTTGACAAGCTCTACAAGGCAAACCCATCGTTCAAATGAAATAATTTTTTCGATTACTAAAGCTCCAAACATTTGTTAGTTCATAAAATTTAAAAGTTTTGCGTTAGAGACCCACCCGAAAAATGAATTTTGCAAGCACTTTTGTCAAAACGGGCCACTGTGGGCCGCCCTTTCCTAGATGGGTTTACTGGATCAAGAAGTTCAAAGCTTATTGATGTTTGTGGAAAGGATCCGTCTACTTTTTCAAAACTTATTTCATTGCGATTACATTTTGACCACTTCTTTTTGATTCAAAAATCAACAAGGAATGATGGAGCTCCTCCACATTGTAGCTGCCTTCAAGGTGTGCCGCCAAAAATTTGAATCTTCCTTTAAGAGTTTTGAACCCTGAATCTTTTATGAGCTCACACAACTCCACTGGAGTGTTAAATACTCACATACTGTTTGAATGTGAACCTACAAAAAAAAAATTCAATGAAAATGAATGCATAATATTTTAAGAATATTGTGTCAAAATTTCAAGTCGATGAGAGCAAAATTGTTGCCTGGCAGCCTTAAAGTGTTTTTTCCACAACTCACGTTTTCAAAGTCGGTGCCCCTCTTAACTTCAAAACTCCTGCACAGATCTTTTCGAAATTTTGAACACTATTTTTGGATATGATTTTTTTTTAACAATAACAAATGCTCCGATTTTTTCCCAAAAAATTCAAAGTGTTCCCAAAAAGTAAAAAAATTGAAACTTCGAAATAAATTTGAATTTCTGATTGAGAACAATTTAGTACTGAGTTATGAATGGCAAGTCTGATTCAACGGCGCAACATGCCTATACAAAAGGTAAATCAGTGGAAACTGCACTCCACTCTCTGGTTTGCACCATTGAAAAATCCCTGCACTACAAAGAATACTCTCTCGTCGCATTCCTAGACATAGAGGGTGCATTTAATAATGTTAATAATTCAGCAATCACTAATGCTCTTGATGGGCTGCTCATAGAGGAACACATCAAAAACATGATAACAACAATGCTCAGCAGCAGAATCATTAGTTCCGAAATGGGGAACTACAAAACAAGCAGAATGGCCAATAGAGGAACCCCGCAGGGAGGAGTTTTATCTCCCCTACTGTGGAACCTGGTCGTTAACAAATTGTTAGTCGACCTAGAGGACGAAGGTTTCAAAACAATAGCCTATGCCGATGATGTAGCAATTGCCGTTTCAGGCAAGCACCCACAAACCCTAGCTGAGCTGCTACAAACAGCACTTAACAAGCTTAACAATTGGGCTGCAGAGTGTGGTCTGAACATCAATCCACACAAAACGGAATTAGTTCTCTTTACGAGGAAATACAAAATTCCGGACTTCAGACCCCCAACTATTAAAGGGGTAACTCTCACACTGTCAAATCAGGCTAAATATCTAGGTCTCATTTTTGACAAAAAACTGACCTGGAAAACCAATATTGAGGAAAGAGTAAATAAAGCCAACGTTGCACTCTTCTCCTGTAAAAAAGCCATTGGCGGGAAATGGGGTTTCTCCCCCCAAATCACCCATTGGCTGTTTACATCGGTAATTAGACCGATACTCACATACGGGGTGATAGTCTGGTGGACAGCACTAGACAAGATGATCAACTACAACAAGCTGGCCAAAGTTCAAAGAACGGCTAGTCTGTGTATTAGTGGCGCACTGAGGACAACCCCTTCGAACGCCCTCAATGTACTACTAGATCTCACACCCCTAGATATCTTCAGCAAACAAGTCGCAGCTAGCTCAGCTACTCGACTCAGAGCTACATCACAGTGGACCAATAATCAAATCGGCCACACTACCATTCTAGATAACTTTAGATTCTTACCGAATCGATGCGACTACACCACCCCCAAGTTGGTGTTTGACAATAATTTCCAAGTAACCATACCTTCAAGAGAAGCTTGGGAAAATGGCGCTCTTTTGGAAAATGAAGCAATACACTTCTACACCGATGGTTCAAAAACCAGCGAAGGTGTGGGAAGTGGAATCTACTCAGAAAAACTGAATCTCAGTCTTTTCTTCCGCCTACCCGATCATTGTAGTGTGTTCCAAGCGGAAATTCTGGCGATTAAGGAGGTGCTGTGTTGGCTCAAAGAAAACGTCATATCCTCCACGGATATTCGGATCTTCTCAGACAGCCAAGCTGCCCTTAAATCTCTTGCCTCTGTCTCTACAAAATCCATCACGGTCCAAAATTGTCAGATGTCTCTGAGGGAGATGTCAAATCAGTTTAACATTCACCTTTCATGGGTGCCAGGGCACAGGGACATACCAGGCAACTGTATGGCAGACGAACTAGCCAAAAAGGGCACGACCACCTCCCTACGCTCAGAATGGAACAACATAGGTGTACCTATCGCTACATGTAAACTCCTACTTAGACAAGACGCTTCAAGGATAACAAACACTAGATGGACTGAGAGTAACAACTGCCTTGCAACCAAAAAAGTTTGGCCGTGTGTTGACTCAAAACGCTCGAAGAGTTTGTTGGCCCTGAACCGTCTGTATCTAGGTTCTACCATAGGTGTTCTTACGGGACACTGTCTAATAGGGAGACACGCCAAAAGACTTGGTGTGTTTTCCAATGATTTCTGCAGAAGCTGCATGGACGAGGAGGAGGAAGAAACCGTTCAACACCTTCTTTGCTCATGCCCTGCACTACTTCATAGGAGGAAAACTCATCTCGGTGAATTCTTCTTCGATGATACTAGCGACCTAGCTTACATAGACCCTAAAAGTCTTTCAAAATACATTAAAAGTTCCATGTGGTTCGACTAGCAGGTGATTAACCGGCTAGTCCCGTAATGGAAGATTAATAAGTGATCAACTCGTTAATCTTACATCGGGTTTCTGAGATCAGTAGGTGATTAACTTGCTGATCTCTGTGGTATCACAATGGGCCCTTGCGGCCTAAGTGTGTTAGGCAATGTACTCATTGACTGACAGCCACTTCCACCTAACCTAACCTATGAATGGCAACACAAATGTGACTTGCAATTTGATCGTATCGAGCAAGCAACAAGCAACTTCAAAATATAACTGTTTTTACAAAACCATTTCATTTTCATAGCTTACAATTTTTTTTTAGTTTATTCCGACTCCTTCATGTGAACCCGCCCACTGTGTGTCGGTTCTAAGTTGAAAAATCTTAAGCGTCATACTAATATCGTTTTTCATTGAAATTCGACAGATTTACTCTCAAATCGAGAACTACTCCTTTCAATGAAACATGTTTTTAAGTTTTTTCCTAGTATTGCAGGATAAATTGACGTTCACATATATAGGAATTCATATTTGCACATTTTGTAATTTGGTTTTTTCCAGCAAATTACTGATTTCTAACTTATTTACTCGCTTGTTCATAATTTTCTGCAATTTTTTGAACCTAACGCTGACACAACAAATTTAAAATTATCAAATTATTTTCCATTTAGCGTTTGACATAACAAATGTTTTTGCATGTGTACGTGAATTCAGAGTATATCTCCCAACCAATTGGGACGGGAGTAGATCTGTGGCGTTTAGGATCTACTCTTTTTTTCAATGAAACATGAAAAATAGAAAAACGAATTCGAATATAATAATAATTCGCCAATGAAAAACGATATAAGTTCAATACGATGCTTATTAATTCTTTAAATTAAGAATACAAATGTACCTTCAAAAATAATTTTGATGACAAAGCTTTGTGTGAAGACCCTCAGCGAAATAAAGTTGAGCTTGAGCAAAGTTCTAACCGTGTTGTGCTTTGTCTTCTTCTTTATTTTATACCACTTGATTCAAACTGACATAAGAGCTGTAGAATTCAATATACTACCAACTGAGCAAAGTGAGCTTTTCTCAAATTCCAGCTGACATTTAATTTCCAGTGTTCAACTGAAAAAACAAATAAAATAGGTAGGTGAAAAGTTGACACCACGCCGGCAGACAGCACAGAGCAAATATGGTACTATTGAAATATTCCTGACAGAAGCAAATCACCCTTTAATAATCGAGTCTTTGCACCCTCTTCGAGATTTATTCCAATAATTTATATGTATATTATGCTTCCAGTTGAACAAGGGGAAGGCCAAAAAGAATCCTCAATGCAAGTCTCTCCAGGAAGTTCTTTCCAATTGGAGCTTACATTCACATGCATATATCTTTTTATTCGTTACGTACAATTTTCCTGTTCAAAGTGGTCAGTCTCGTCGCATTTGCCATCGGCATAGTTAAAAAGTTTTCTGAGCTCACAGCTCAGATAATAGTGCTCTACATATTGTTAAAAAACACAACCAGATATATAAAGTCAAAAGTTTACCGAATATGTATATTGATTGCAAATAAATTGTTGACGTAACTACCATTTAACTAAAAAAAGAAAATATATTTGTTTTCAAACCAAAATAATATAGGTATTTTCAAATGAAAATTCATATAATTTCGCCCGTGGTCAAAATAAAAGAGAACCATTATCACTTAAAAGTCAAAACCTGCTAGCAGAAGAATTGTTTTTAACTGTCTGTTTTCGTAGAAAAAAGTTGTCAAATCTGCTGTGCACTCATATATCGATTGAAATAAAAATTTCAGCAACTTAAAACAAGGGCTTAGTCATATGGTTTTTCATAACTACTTATATTTATGTGCACTGAAAGCATAATCTTTATTTATAAAACATAGAAATTTTTGTTTCGGTTTTAATTTTCCTTAACTGAACTGATATCGATTTTTCGTGGTGGAGAAAATATGTGCTTATGCTATTGAATTGTTTAACCTTTTTCTTCTACGGTAACACCATTCGCAAAAAATCAATTTAAAGTATCAAAGCGAATCTAACACTATTCAATAGCATTGAACTAAGAAGTAAATCAACAAATATTTTAGTATAAAATTACAGAAAAAACATACTTGGAGCAGATAAAACAACGTTTATTTATCCGTCAACATAAATTTTGAGTGATTATTGAAATACTAAAAACTACATTCCTTATGATTGGATCATTTTGGAATTTGTGTAGAGCGTGTCCATCAATGCCAGTAGACAAGGTAAGTTTTCAAGCTTTATAGTACTGCTGCAGGTTATGGGGTCAACTTCAATAGCTAAGTCATTATATTATGATTTCATACTGCGGCACTGTCTTTTTGCTCATACGTCGCACTCTTCCATCTCTTTCTCTTTGTTTTCCTCTTTTCTCCTTCACCTCGTTTAAGAAACATTCTTAAAAAAAAATCCAGAAATCAATACCATATGGGCTCCTCTTTCCTGATAGCACCTTCTGAAATCAATTTCACATGAGTGAGGCATTACTTAAGATGGTACTATGTAAAAGTGTTCTTTGCGTCCTTAATGAAAAAGACAAACCATGCAAAAAATGGACGGTTTTGAATTATGAATTTATTGATCGCTAAAAATGTAAGCCCCTTTTCAAAGAAAACAGTATTTAAAGATAAGCTTTTGCATCACACCGCACAGTGTGGGATTTTGCCCATTTAGTTGGGCAGAATCAAATTTTCGAAATGTTTTCTATGTTTAAGGTTAGTTGATATTCTATGACACAAGTACTTCACCTTTAATACATATAATGCAAAAAATAGCATGTGTAAGTTAACAGTATTGTAATTCAAAATTTCCGTTAACGTCTTTGGAGAAATGCAAGCGAAAAATGAAAATTAGTTGTGTCTTTTCTCGCGATCAGTGCAATTAATCTGTGATTCGTAAAGCATTAATTTTTTTTCATATTTTAATTATTTAGTAATCTTTGTAATCTTTCCGTATCGGGATACATTTAGCAAAGAAATAACATATAATAACTACTACTACTACTACGACTACTACTACTGCTACTGCTACTACTACTACTACTACTACTACGACTACTACTACTACTACTACTACTACTACTACTACTATTACTGCTACTACTACTACAAATACTACTTCTACTACTATTACTACTACTACTACTACTACTACTACTACTACTACTACTACTACTACTACTACTACTACTACTACTACTACTACTTCTACTACTACTACTACCACTACTACTACTACTACTACTACCTCTACTACTACTACTACTACTACTACTACTACTACTACTACTACTACTACTACTACTACTACTACTACTACTACTACTACTACTACTACTACTGCTACTACTACTACTACTACTACTACTACTACTACTACTACTACTACTACTGCGTCTACTGCTACTACTGAAATAACAAATGTGAGGCTACAAAAGTTGACTAATAAGTAAAATACCACACTTTGACTTTGACTAATCTTTATTGACTGACTAAAACTGAAACAACTATCCTTTTTGGCAAGAGTTGCCATCTTGACAAAACATACTGCCCCCTCCACTAAAGTTTACTTTAATCAATGGGTAAGTTAGGGATTTTTACGATGCGATGGGGCGCTTAAGCTCGCGTATTTTTGTTCGCAATGTTACAGCACGTGCCATGCCATCCTTTCCTGGATGTGCTGAGCAGATTCGGCCGAGAAACCATGTGGTTGGAGGTAGATTGTCTTCATGTACTAAAATTAAATCGTCAACTTCAATATTCTTAGACTCTTTTCTCCATTTGGGCCGTTGCGTTGGTTGAGTGTATGTAGATAACGAGACCATTGCTTCCAATATGATTGTACCATCCTCTTAATTTGTTGGCATCGATTAAGTCTTTGTGGGTTCGTTTCTATAAGTCTTTTTTCAGGAGTGCGGTGAGGGTTGAGCCTATTAAGAAGTGCCCTAGAGTTAAAGGATCTAAGCTGCTGATATCGGAATGGCTAATTTTAGATAATGGGCGAGAATTGAGAATCCCTTCTATCTGTGTTAATAGTGTGGCCATCTCCTCATATGTCAGCACAGAATCATCTATGACGCGCCTCATGTGTGACATTACTGCCTTGATTCTTGACTTCAACAATCCGCCAAAGTAGGGTGAGGAAGGGGGAATTAGATGCCCCTGGCATTCGTTCTAAGATATAAATGTCGTTGCGATCTGGTTAAAATTGGTAGATAAAACCATTTTGTACAATTCTGAAAGCCTTCTTTTCGCACCGATAAAATTGGTTCCATTATCGCTGTAAATCCCGGCTGGGATTCCTCTTCGCACAATGAAACGTTTAAATGATGCAATGAACGCATCTGTAGTAAGGTAGGATACCATCTCTACATGTATTGCCTTTGTACTAAAACAAACGTACAGTGCGATGAACTCTTTACTGATTTTAGCACCTCGTCCTCTGCTTTGCCGAATTTTGATAGGACCATCATAGTCCACGCCGCAATGCGAGAACGGTCTGCTTGGATTGACGCGGTGCTCGGGAATGCTTCCCATGAGTTGTTGTTGTTTGATGCGCTTGAGTCGAACACAATTAAGACATTTGTGTATGTGGCGACAGCTTTTACTTCCTCCCCCAATAATCCAGTACTCTGGCCTCATTATTGAAAGAAGAAACGTTGGTCCAGGATGCAAGTATCGTTTATGATATTGGTCGATCAAAAGAGATGTAGCAAGATGTTGCTTTGGTTGCATGATTGGGTACTGTGCTTCGTAATTGTATGAAGAATTGTGAAATCGTCCACAGAAGCCATCACTATCGATGATCGGAAACAGAGAAACGAGTTTGCTGCTGCTTCGAATTGGTTGCTAAGCTTTAAGGCTCTCAAACTCTTCGCAGAACTCGGTCTGTTGTAAATATAAACGTAAATTACAGTTTGAAGCAGCTTTTAATTCATTCGTTGATAGAAAATTGAAAGAATGCAATGGTTTTTTGTTATAAGTTTTATTTTTAATTACCATGAGCTGTGGAATGCTTTCGAGTCGCAACCAGTAGGCAATAATACGAATATTTTTTTTCAATGAGTGTGATGTTACCTGAATTGTCTCACAGTTGGAACTTGATACGGTTGAATGAAATGTTTGAATGCTGACTCGCTTTTCTTCACTTTTTATTTGGTATGACGATAATAATTTTTTGTCTGGCAATTGTGATTTTGCTTGCTTTAGCCAATCAGGACCCTGCCACCAAATTTCTGAAGACTTAAGATTTCTAAGAGACGCTCCTCTTGATGCGATGTCCGCAGTGTTATCATGTGTTGAAACGTATCGCCACCAATCCACTTCACATATGTTGCTGTTCGATTTGCGACAAAGTTTGTCCATCGTAGAGGCTGAGAGTTTAACCTACTCAGCACTATTTGTGAGTCTGTCCAAGCTGTTATGTGTTGTAAATTATCTTCGTTGAAGGCTTTTCGAATAGATTCAAATAGTTTTGCAAGTAATACAGCCCGCAAAGTTCAAGACGAGGGAGTGACTGTTGCGACTATTCTTACGTTGATGTTTTCTTGGTTCTCGGTTCTGCAATAAACAACTGCTGAATACGCTGCCTCCGAGGCGTCACAAAAACCGTGGAATTCACTATTCAAAATGTTAGTGTTATGAATCCATCGGACAATATTGATGTGTTTGAAAAACTTGAATTCTGTTGTAAAAACACTTCACTTCTCAGCTCGTCTATCTGGTAAAATGCCATCCCAATCTAACTTCCTCCCATCTGGTTGCAGTATCCAAAGTTGTTGGAAGAGAATTTTTAAAACGATGCGATGGTTGCGGAAGCCAGCAACCCATGTGGGTCGAAGATTTTAGCAGGTTCAGATAAGATTGTGCGTTTTGTGATTAAAAGTTTTTCGGAGATTGATGCATGGAAGCTAAAATAGTCAAATAGAGACCCAAAAGTTTTGTGGGCGCAGATTCAAAGTCAATGCATTCTGATTCTCTATTATCAGTTGGAATGTTATTCATTAACTCCTTTGAACTGCTTTTCCATTTACGATGTTCGAAACCCCTTCTTCCTAGAATACTGTTCAGCAGCTCTCGAATATTCGTTGCTCCTTGAGGACTATCAGCTCCTGTGAGCAAATCATCGACACAGAAGTGGTTTTTTATTATATTTGATGTCATTGGATGTTCAACACTACAATTTTCAGCAATTTGAAATAAGGTACGGTTAACAAGGAAAGGAGCTGAGGATATGCCATATGTTACCGTTGTTAGCCAATAATCTTGTATTTTTTCCGATTATTAGGATTATGTCTCCACATAATTCTTTGGTAATTCCAGTCCTGAGGGTCCATATGAATATGCCTGTGCATTTTGGTAACATCTGCAATTACTGGTACCATATTGTCGAAAGTTGATCAAAATTGAAAACAGGTCTCTTTAAATGGTAGCACCGACTCTCAAAATATTATTCAAAGACACATTATATGATGTTTTTCGTTAGGCATTAAAAACAGCGCTTACCTTGGTGCTTGTACTTGAGGGTTTCACTACTGCATGATGAGGTAAGTAAAAACCCTTGTTGTGTGCAATGCTCACTTCACTTTGTGGAATTTTTTGCATATGTCCCA